>OMKN01043582.1:0-17850 GCA_900302345.1 Melanonus zugmayeri | reverse complement strand
GAATTGGAGAAATAATATATGATATGATATAATAATAATAAGAAGAAGAAGAAGAACAGCCTAGGCCTATTTATGGGCTATTTTCTGTTATTAAAGATACAAAAGTCAACATGTTTGTGAATTAGGCCTGTGTCAAACCACTGCCTGTGTGTGTGTCTGTGGGTGTAGAGAAGAAGAAGAAGAAGAAGAAGAAGAAGAAGTAGGTGGTCTGAAATTCCCAATTTTCTGAAAAAAAACTGTCAGAGTCAGTTGATGTCAACCACAGACACCACAGACAGAAACAGCAATGGATCGCATTGGGACTCCTCAAAGACCCCTCTCCCCATCTCCCTTCCTTCTGAACCCAACGCCGCAGCTCAGAGGGAGACGCACCTCGCGAGGATGAGGTTAAGCAATTCTTCCTCCCCATGACAGGCCGGGTCGACAAAAGCAGAACAAAAGAAAGCGGACGGAAAAAAGAGGTTTTTGAAAATGAAAGAGGAGCAGGATGAGACGGGAAAAGAGAAATACATCGTGTATCATCTCGGGCCGTCTCAAAGAGGAGGACGAGTTCAAGGTAGGGTCATGTCAAGTGAAAAAGTTGCGCGAGGAGTTCATTATAAAGTGATAAAGTCTGCATGTATGTGTGTATGTGTGTGCTTTTGCTAAACCAACCTTTGTTTTCCAAGCGCATACAGAGCAGCCCAGTATTACGTTATTTATTACTTAACCAACGTACTGCCTCTCTTTAACTCACTTTTTTTCCCCGTTACTAAATGATGTAAGATAGACCCAGACTCTATGTTCATGAGTCCGTTATTTCAACCCGGGATTTCGGGAGAAATGTTCACTGTGCTTGTAAAGTGACCCATAAATGAGAACATCTGTCTGCCTCTTCAGCATTCACACACACACACAGACTTACACACACAGACTTACGCACACACACACACAAATACAAGGCAACATGAGATGTAAAGCTGTGATCCCATTCAATTTACTAGGTGTTGAGCTTCTACTTGTCTCGCTATAAGTCATGCTGGCATTTTTTTTATTCCCCCCCTCTGGCACAGATGGACTGTGTATCAGATGAGGCCAAATTGCATATTAATGTAGGCAGCCGAGGCAGTGAATTTACGCTCCTCACGGGTTCCTGAGCTGATTAGACTCTGTGTTTACTTCTCTTGCAATGTCTGCTCTGTTGCAGACATGAAATCATACAGGGACACGGGAAACTCTATCCACTGTGCTTGATTAGCCACCTCCTAAGCGTGTGCACCCACCCACCCGTGCAAGGGCGAAAACGTGCGAGAGCGCTACTACCGTGCCACTACCGGCGCTTCGATGGTACACGCGGGTGAGTTGCCCCGTGAGGACACGCCCCCGACCCAGCTCCGCCCTATTTCCGCGGCCCCATATTTCCATGTTTATTTGAGTGGTGTGCTAGTATCTCTTGGCAATGGCAATGGCGTGGCGATGTGTGTCCGGCACAACACACACACACTTCGTATTTAGTTTTATATTATAGCCCATCGTCAAATTTGATTGAGTCGAGTCTAACTAAAATCACCGCAGTGCGCTTCTATCTACCTTCATTAACCTTTTTAATTAGGCCTATATAGTTATAGGAAAGGGCGCTCACATCCTATGTCCTGCTGTTGTTGCCTGGGGTGCATCCCATCCTACGAAAACACACTTAACTATCTTACTGAATGTAACGCGGAGCGCTGTTGCCATGGCATGGCCTGTTGACATGACAACCGCGTCCAAGTAACTCCATTTTCTCCTCCCGGCGTTGTCGTGCTCCCGCAAAGGGGCGCTTGGCTTTACAGCGATGTGCGTTGACTAACTGTAAATGAGCTGTGTTTTACTACGCCACCAGAGGGATCGCGCCATCTGGCCGGAGCCCGAGATGAACCCCCCCGAACGGAAACTACAGAACCACCGCTCAACAACTGTACATTTAGGATGTTATCGACAGCTTTAATAGAGCCTATCAAAACACATTCTTGTAAAAGTGAGTGTCCGAACGAAAAAACGGAAAAAAGTATTACATTTCACCACACTAATGTATTTCTCAGGCTTTTCTGGAAAATTGATTCAGGTGCGCAAGGTTGTAGTACTCCCTGTAGTACTATATACTTTCACTCCATATCCATATCAACAGCAGAACAATGGTACAAAATGTCCAACGGATTAATGGAAGCCTTTCATATCGAAGCCATTGTTAAAACGCTTTCCCCATCATATCTCTATCTGTTATCTCAATACATCCAATTCCTTAAGATAACACCCCAAAACAATATCACTCCTTTTCTCTTTGTCCTCGTGTGCTCACGTTCGGGTCTTTGCTGTGTATCACAACCCTTTGGCAGAAACCCCAGCAGGCATTTCTATGTCATGAACTCACTTTTCAGAAGTCGACGTGTGTAGGTGTCAAAAAGTATTGGATTGAATGTGCTTCATCGTATTACATACCGTCCATTAAACGGCCAAACCACGCGCCCACAAACCAACATGCCAAGCACACACCAACATGCCAAGCACACACACACTGACGGGAAGTTCAGATGCATCTGGGGGATAAGATGAAACTGCTTCCTATTTAAGGGTTGGGGTTAGGCAATCACTAAGCTTGGATCCAGCAGTCCTACTGTGTTATAGCACAACTTCTGGGAACTTCAGAACGTCACATTTTTTACAGTTTACTTCTGCCGGCCAAGTTTGTGTTCGCCAACTACGCACTTACAGATCCCCACCTCCAACATGATTGGTCAAAACAAATATGAAGTGAAAGAAAGTGAAACGCCCCATTCACCCAGATTTGAGCTCATCTGCCATCAGACTTTAGATATGAATTTAAATTTTGAGACTCTGTAGACTGTTCAAAACAGATTAAAACGCAAAAATTATAGCATATCAACAAGTTCAGAAAAGGTTTGCCAAACTCCTGGCTTTAATCTAACATACTACACAACTAACATTGTGTGCTTCACACATTTAGAGAGCCCCCCCACATATACAGACCCACGCACGCATAACACATGCACACACAGACACACACACACACATACAGACCTTGATGTTTGAGAACCAAAGGTCGTTCTCGTGCAGCGTGGCCACGTAGATGCAACACAGCAGGCCCAGCCCCACGGACACAGACCAGCCAATGGAAGTCCACACGATGGCCCCCCATGACCAATCACCTGGAAGGATTCATAACAAGAGTGTTCATATATAGCACAGCAGTTATATCATAACAGTGATCGTATATATCATAATAGTTATCATATATGTAATTTTGCTAAGGACCGAGCAACATCTAGGATTTAGGCCGAGAACAATTCAGTGAAGTGTACTCACTGCCCGTATCCCTGGAAACGAATACAAGGTGAATACTTTACAACAGACTTCCTGTAGTTAATAAACGCGGTAAAGTCAGTTAATGAGTACGTTCAAGGTTCCTTCTAAAGTGCTGTCAAAACACTACACACAGCACCCATAGCGAGCCGGAGAAACACAAGACGATATAATTAGGGGTGAGAAGTTACTCTGGGAAAACAAAATGATTACATCCTTGAATTACACAGGACGCTGAATTGCACTGGGTTGAACGTATGACGGGTGGGTGGGAGTGTTTTGACAGAGCGTTGGGTCAAGGTATGCTTCTGCTCACAGCAAGATTGCAGCTGCCCACTTTTATGCAACTGTGTGCTACTTTCACTTCTGCGTCTTCTAAAAGCCCTACTGTTGCATTTGTATTACTGTTGCTACTATCCAGAGGTTTTTTTAAATTGATTTTTAACTTGGAGATGTTTATCTTTATTGTTGATGTTTATTGTATTTGACTGTAAATTCATATTTGTATTGTATTTCTTTTTGTTTTTTTGTAAGTTTTGTGTGTGCTGCCAACAGCCGTTACGAATAAAGTACCGATCTAATCTAATTTATCTACTATAGCAATATAATATATAATACGCAAAGCAGTCTATACATATACCCAACAGGCAGATAGACCCATCATTTCCTTTCCAGTTCATCATTATATCAACACACACTAAGCATGGTGTAGACTCTACACCATGCTTAGTGTTCACACTCTACACTATAGAGTGTGTGTGGTGACGGCTGGTTTAACCTGTGGGCCTTGATTGCTCAATGCCCCACAGGTGTGCAGCCTCACCTCAGCCCCAGAGTTTAATCAGCCTGACTTGGGCCAGGTGAGGCTGCTGAAACCAGACACCAACCCCACACACGCCACACATGGTTTTAAGTCAGGGCCACTGCTTAGATGTGGTGGAGTGGCTCACCGTGCAGTCTGCTCTCTGCGTGATGGTCTGGACAACAGCTGGTTTTCAGGGGTTTCTGGAAGTCCGTTCCCAGCGGGGGCTCCTTGCCCCTGCTGCCCTTCCTCTGACGCAGGGCCGTCATGTTCCCTCACTGGAACCACAGAGTGTGTAAAAATGGTGATACATGCATGCATGCAGCAGAGTCATGTACGAAGTGAAAGTCTTGGATGGAGACTCCCCATTTAATTTAGGGGTTTTGGGTTCAATTCTTAATATCGTAGACACACACATGCACACAAACTAGGCCCGCCACTGCTACATTTCACTTGTGCGAACACATGTTCACCATCTGCAGAAGAAATCACCATTCATCACCAGGGACAACCGCTGTCCTCTCTTGAACACTAGGCAGGCACCCATCTGAAGATCATCATCATCATACAGGGACACGTCATCATGATGACGACGAAGATGATAATGACGAAGATGATGATGGTGCTGACAATGATGATGAAGACGATGGAGCATACAGACTGCTTGGTAGTGGCCCAGGCGTTGATGTAGTCTGCATTGCAATTAAAACCACACACGTGTCTCATGCGTTGCATTCAATATCGTCCATTTCATTAATTCTGTCTGCATAAGACAATGATGATGATGATGATGACAATGAAGGTGATGATGAAGACGATGGAGCATATAGACTGCGGGGCAGTAGCCCACGCGTTGATCGTTGCTATCAAAACCACACACGTGTCTCATGGGTTTCATTCACACACATTTCCCCCATTTCATTCATTCTGTATTCTGCATTATAAGACGAGACGGGCCTGCGTTTGCACCGGCGTCTCCTAACGTCACGTCGCCGCTAGACTGACGTGAAATCTCAGATCCCATCACTCCTCCTCCTCCTCCTCCGCCCGCACGGAGCACAATCGGTGTTACGGGGGACTGGGCTTTTAATCTCAAACGCCATCATCTCTAGCGTATTCACGACAAAACCTCCGTAGACACACGACTCTCTAACACACTTACATGTAAGCCTCACGCCTCGTCTTACGGCGGCGTGTCGTGGGATGAACGATCCGACGGTCTCTCCTCCTCTCGCTTCCTCCCCTCTCCTCCTCCTTGCGCTCGGAGATACGCCGCGCATGCGCAGTCGAGAGGAGTCGGAGCCGCTGCTGGTGTTGTTGTTGTGCAACAGGGGCCGTGCAGAAATGTGCAAAGTGCAACATAGGAAGAGGCTTTATTGTTGCGCAATGTCGGTGGTGAGATGTTAAAGCCCTGCAGGGATGCACGCAGCAGCCACGTTTCAGAGGAGCCAGAGGTTCATGCAGGGGATCACCACCACAGACCCAGACAGCACGGTGCGTTTGTTTTAAAAGGTGGGTTCCGCAGGGGCGATTCTAGGATGTTTTAAATGGGGGGCCCCAGGGTGCACCAAGCACCGTCAGGGGGGCCCATGGGAAATCAGAACATTCAATCAGAAATAAATACTGCATTGAAAATTGACTTACAATACATTGGACACGGTTTTGGGGCTCTTGTGCTCTAGTGCCCTAATACAGGTGGTATGACATGAAATATGGTCTCCATTGTGATCCAATGGCATCGGGCATTTACTGATTGACAGCACTCTAGCCCAAAGGTGTTGGACAGTCACATTTCAGGGGTGGCCAGTGCCACTCCACGCCCCCCTTCTAGACAAGCCCCTGCACCACAGACACGGACAGCACAGTGCATTTGTTTTACAAAGTGGGTTATGTAATTCAAGCTGAAGAACTTCAGCGGGTTTCTGGAGGTAGATGCGTGGGTTGTCTCAGATCAGATTTGACAGCTTGAAATAACAATTGGGTTGTAAGAACAAGCAGTAACACAAAATAATATACTATATCGTCATCATGACCTCATATTTTGTGAATATTTTTTTGAAGCGCTAAACATGATTGAGTATCCAGTATGGCAAAAATAAACCAGAAACATATGTAAATAAGCTTTTTTAATACAAATGGGGCCAGGGGCATTTCTAGGATTTGAGGAGATTCGGGGCTTAGTCTGGACCTCTGTAGGGGGGCCCGGGGGGACCCTCCCCCGTAAAAATGTTTTATGAACAAGCTCTATTTTTATGCTTTTGTATGCACTCTGGCACCTTATTTACATTCAAAGTACACATTTTAATCATTGAAATGAAAAATGTAAATCTGTACCTCAAAAACTGTTTATTTATAATTATGAATTGTGTTAAATGTTAAAAATATTCATTGTTAGTAATTAGTATTAGTATTGAGTAGAAGCAGAATACTTCACTGCTATTATTAAAGATGTATTAATATGCTACAGTACACAGTACTAGAGAAAAACAGCTACATGTATTTATGTTAATATTATGTTAATTTTATGTTAATATTAGTTTATTATATTACATTTTCTTTCTCACACACACACACACACACACACACACACACACACTATGTCACATGTATGTCTATGAGGGGGCACATTGTTGCAGTATGGGGTCTTGGTTCATTGTTGGTAGTATCTTGGAAAAGACTAAGGAAGCCCAGAGACAGCTGTGGTAGCTGAGAGAAAAAACACATATCACTGAAGTTCAATAAACTCACTGAAGAATTGAAATACTACTTGCTGTGTTGGAGTTTGATTTCAGAACTTTACACTGGCAACGAGGACTCAAAATTAACATGAGACTTACAAATTCAGACAAGCTAAACAACTAGCAGGGGAAACATTTTGACTGTGACTTTCCTGATGTTGAAAAAGATAAAAACTATGATAATTCAAACAAAGTCTAACAAGTGATGCTGTGATGACCTACTTTGACCCACACAAACTAACTCAACTGGTAGTTGATGCTAATCCAGTCTGGGGCCAGGTCTTGGAGCCGTATTAGCACAAAGTGGCCCAAATGAACCAGCTAGAGTGATAAGCTATGCACTGTCCCCCCCTTCCCTTCCAGTCAGACCGATGCAAAGCTACGACAAGCAGATACAGTGACAAAGAACAGGATGCTGCAACACAATGGCGACAGGATGCGCCATGTTGTTCCTTTGGCTCTGAAAGTGGGCGACACGGTCCTGTGTCGTCAAAAGAAGGAAGGGAAGCTATGCCCCGCCTACAATCCCCGCCCATACAAGGTCATCGCTCTCAGAGGTTCCATGGTGACGGCCAAACGCAACGACCATGTCATCACCAGAAACCCATCCTACTTTCAACCACTCTACCCGTGGTTGAAAAGTCATGGATGGCAGACAAGATGGCATGGACAAACCTCAGAGCCCTTAGCCCTTGACCCCCCTGAGTCACAGTCACCTGGTCGTAGATACCCAGTCAGGATAGACAGAGAATCCCCATCATACCCTTATTTCTGAATCGGTCCAGTTCAGCCATTCTTGAAAAAAGGAGCTTGCAAACAAAAGAAGTTGTATTGATATCGTTATCGAATCACCCGGTAAGCATTGGCGCCTTAAGATAAACGGTCTCCCTACAATGTTACTGCTTTTCATTCACTAGGTCTTGGGTCTTTTCACACATGACCCCATGCAGGAAATGTTTACGGGATAGACTGCATGTGTGAAAGGGGCTCGAGGAAGCCCAGAGATGGCTGCGGTAGCCGAGAGAGGAACACGCATCACTGGCATTCAGTTCAATAAGCTCACTGAAGAATTATTTGAAAATCCTACTTTGATTTAAGAACTTCACACTGTTCACACTAATGAAATGTTTTGAAAATAAATTGCTTATTCCATGTATTCTTGTTCATATTATCTTATTCTCTCTCAAATCCCTACCTTGATCAGTGGCCAGATGAATATACATGCATACGGAATTCAGATGAAAAGATATTACTACTACACGTTGATTTACTTGAATATGGTAGATTATTTTCCTCCACCATCAATGGAGGAATATTTTTATCAATTGACAGCAAAACAACTTAATATAACCTAAGATCCAAACTCTTGTACTACACTTGTCAGAGTAGCTTTAACAGAAAGACTAGTCGTGCATGAAGATGACCTGATCTATTCTATACACACTAATTCACTAACACTCAAGGTCTTACTTTTTACCACAGATATTAAATGTTTCCAAATTAATTTCTTGCTCTGTTTATTTTCCTTAATTGTATGAATCTAATCTAATTCACCGTGGTCAGTGTCATGGCAGGATGAATATGAACGCATACTCAGATGACAACATATTACACGTTGATTTAGCAATGACAACATGGGGAGATTGTCGTGAAATGTAGGTAATTAATTTTATTTAAATAAATACAGCAAAACAACTAACTCAATGGTTTGCGCCCCTGACACACACACACACACACACACACACCCAGGCCTAACCACGCGGCTGCATAGGGCTTAGGCCTACGACATTCCAGACAAAATAACTGAAGTGAGATAAAAGGCAGAATGTTTGCTTTGGACTGTTACGTAATGAAGTCCCCCCAAGAAATAGCTCATATTTGTTCACAAGAGTCGTCATCGCCATGGTAACTTATGCTGCACACCTAACCTGCTGCGGAGCAGGTTATGTTTGAGATAACCGGTGCGCGAATAGTGAGAGGGAAGGTGAGAGTTTTTGGAGACCGACAAAACCCTTTGGCTTTCCCTGACGAGTATCTATATGAAAGATGTAGATCCTCAGCGGAGGGAATGGCCTATCTTTGTCAGCTTCTTGAGCCTTATGTTGCCAGTGCGACACGTCCAAGGTTCAATGACTTTGCTCCCAAGACCGTTTAACACCGCCAGGATTGCAGCTGAAAGGCTAAGGCTAAAATTGTCTTACACGCCATAAGAATACAACTAAGCAACACATTAATTTAATGGAATACACAATTGTAATTAAAGTCAGATCTAGCCTACTCATGCCTTAATTACTGATATTGATAAGCCTATTAACTTAATTATGCATTCACACAGTCGGCAATTTTTGCCAGCTTTCCTTCCTGCCTTTGGCAGCAGCAACTGTGTTGCTTTTAGTGTGGATTATATATTTAAATTCTTCATATTTATTTATTACTATATTATGATAGTTTGCTCATCTTGGGTAAAATATGCAGCTCAATTACTTGTCCACGTTTGCGATCGGTCATATGGTGCAAATGCCGCCCGTTTTACGTGAACGCTAGATTGGGAAAACTTGGGTTGACTTAACAAGTTGATAACCACCGTCGTGACACCGCTTATGCGTGATTGCGGTCGTTGGGCTCAGTGAAGCCAGCTAACGATAAAGATATCCTGGGTATGTTGAACTTGCTTCGTAGTATAGGCCCCTGGGTTACCATACCCAACCAGACTCTAAACAGGGTTACGATACCCAAAATAAAATAAAAAACCCCATCGTCCCCACACGTCCCCAGTGTGACCAGCCAATACCCGCCCTCCTCCTCCTCCACCCCGGAGAACTGGGGCTGCTGCCTTGGCCGGCGGAGGTGTTGCTGGGCTTGGCCATCGCAGGGCTGTCTGGGAGGAGGCTCGACAGCTGGACCGCGGGGTTAACTCCTCGCTGTCTGGGGGGGAAAGGGCCGGTGCTGGGAGGCGGTTGTCCGTCGACATGGCTGGTGGCTCCCGTGTGTCTTCGAGCAGCCCTTCTGTGGATCGGAGAGGCCCCACTTTGGGCGCGAGTGCAGCCACACGCAACCTAAGTGGCTTTGCTGGGCTCCTCCAACACAGGACACAGGTGGATGTTGTAACAAACCAGTTTATTGCTGAGATGGAAAAACGTTACAGGCAGAGCAGCTGTTCCATGCTGACATGTCAGAGGTCTCCTTGAGTGTGTGGTGATGGCTGGTTTAACCTGTGGGCCTTGATTACCAGATGCACCACAGCCCCAGAGTAATCAGTCTGAATCGGGCCAGGTGAGGCTGCTTAAACCAGCCATCAACCACACACACTCCACATTCCTAAACCAGCCATCAACCACACACACTCCACATTTACTAATAAATAATATGGATGGTAAATATTCGCCATCTGGTTACCATTCACCATTCCTTAAATGTTCCATGAATGTCTTATCTATTAAATGTTCACTTACCACTTTACACACACACTCTCTATACCAAGGTTGCACAGACACGGGTGCAGTCTCTTTGATCTGGCTAATGAAGCTCAAGTGCGGCCATTTTGCGATAAATTCAGAATGACCTCTCCATTATACAACCCGTTGTGTTAGTGCTTCTGCTGAAATGTATGAAATATATCGAATTTCTGGATGGAATAAATAAAGAAGGGAATTAAATAAGTCATGGGTGTACATGGATCTGCACCATGCTAGGACACTCTGGGGCATCAGGCCGAGAGAAGTCTGTGTGTAAAAGAAATGACATGAAAGGCCCGCGGATCATCAAAGAGATTGAAGAAAATAAATTGGCAGGACTCTTGCTTGAAAGAGGGGGAAGGAACATGTGAATGTTTAATAGTGCACCCGTTTATTCTCTTTGCTTTCCATCGAGCCCCCACTTATAAACACACAAACATACTTCACCCACCCACTTACACACACACACACACACTGTGTGTACTAACCTACAAACACACACACACATGAATGCACAGATGCGCCACAGAAATCAATCTCAAAGACACACACACACACTTAATATCTCTGCCCCATGTCGTTCCCCTGCTAGTAATCTACCTCTCCCAGTATGCCCAGTCTTGCAAAGTCTTAAGCTAACACAAAATGTGTTTTTATTCAGTTGAACTGGACGACACAAAGTAAGGCTTATATACAGGAATCGGGGAGTTAACCACCAAAACATATTCCCTCAAATCAGTGTTAGGATTCAATAGTAGCTCCCTCTTCTTTCTCAGAATTTTATTGGCTCACATGCCGGCCCTCTTTTCCAGCTTTGCCTCATTGCATCACGCCCCCCCCCCCACACACACACACACACTCCCCAGTTTCTCCTCCCTCCTCCTCTCTACTTTCACGGCGTCCCTGTTTAAACGGTTTAAAAGGTAGAAGAGTTGATCTTGTAAACGGATGAAAAAGGCAGAGATTATACGTTTCTTTAGAGTGGCGTCAGATGAGGCCAGGACTTCTAGGGTGTAATATGAAGGGATTAGAGTCGCATACTTTCTACTTTCTTTCTCCCCCACCCCCCCTCTTTATAATAATTTGTGGATCTGCATGCACTGGTGTACGTGTGTGAAAGTTGTGTTTAGATATTTTTTGTATTTCTGTAGGCGTATTTCTGTCAGCGTTGCATTACCAAAGGCCCTTAGAACCATTGTGATTGTCTGTGCTGAAATGGCCAATTTTGTCCCCATCACTTTTTAAAAGCATAATTAGTTAAAAATGTTCTGAAAAATTGCTTGCAATGTTAACTAACAAATGAGAACGCTTTGAGAAAGGTTAATTTGCATAATAAGAAAACACAATGCCATGTAAATATGGAAGAAACAAAGGCGCATTGTCGAAAAAAAGTTATGTAAGCTAAAAAAAAAAAAGTCTACCAATTCTAAAATGATCCAAAAATGTGCCCTTTTGATTTTTTTCTCGCCGTAATTATCTACACTGATCTCATACACCCTAACCCCATTACATTGCCTAAAATCACATATTTTGAAAATCGTTTAAAAAGTTTTATGTTATGTCCCCACCAATTTTCAACACAAAGTGACGCCCTTGTATATCGGAGTTATAAAGGATTACATTGATTATATAATTTCCTGTTTGCTTTGGATACAGTCAACAAATTCAATAGATTTTCTTTTCAGAAAAGCAGAAGAAAAGCTATGCTGTAACCTCTAAACCTTTGTGTTCAATGGATCGCAGGAAATGCTACCCTTGAAATGGAAGGTATTCAACACAGAGAGAGGGAAAAGTTTGGGTTGGAAAAAAACAAACACTGCACTTTGCCCGACATCACATAGGTTAGTTTTAGATAAAGGGTTTTCTGTAAAAAAAAAAGAAAAAAGAATAAAAACTGGCAAATTCTTTCAAAACTAAAAAAAAATAATGAGTCTGTATCCTGCCTCCTACCTTGGTCTGGCCACAGTACACCTCATCTACATCACAAGCGATGTTCTCCCTGGCTAAACAGCGTGGAAAACAACTTCTGGAGTGACGGATCTGCCGAAAGCCCCCACATCACCTTCACCTTCACCTTGACGGAGCAGCCCGGTGGAAACTCACCGTGTCCCAGGTGACAGCATACATGGGCTGCTCTAGTCCACCCCTCTGCTCAGCTGGACAGCTTCCACCATGGCCTGGTTGTCTCTCAGTGCTGCAGAAGATATGATATAATTGGTTACAGTAAGCTCAAATATGTTTTTGTTCAATATAAAAAGACATTACTGTAACATTGGCCATCAATGATGAACACAGGCCTACCGATATGTCGGAGTACAGTATACTACAGTATACATACATGAACAGCAGTAGCATAGCGTAGAGTAGGTCACTTACCGGTTCTCATTTCTGAATGTATGGATGATAGATCCAACCTCCCTCGTACTCAATCCCTGGTTGAGCACACGGTCAACCAATGTGGCTCCCATCTCATGAGACACCTGTCCTTCCTCGTCCTCCTCTCACTCTCCCTCCGTGACCTCTAGCGCTTGCTTCACCGTTGACCCCCCATTTTGAGGAGAGCCCACCGGTGGCCTTTTTACTGTATAATGCTAAAGCTCTGGGGTCAGATTCACAAAGGTCTCTCATGATAATTCTTAAGAAGTTTCCTAAGAAGAAACGACACAAAGTTCCTTCTTAACTGCAATTCCTCAATATTATCCTAAGAACCTTTAATTTTCTTAACAACTTCTTACATTCAGTCGAGCAGACACGGACATTCTACAACTGCCTTAGTGTGACGTATTTCCTGTTGAAACGGGACAAATCTCGGAAGAGCCGATGTCCTCGCGATATCGGGCGGGATGTAACGTTGGGAGGAATTTGATTGGATCGTTGAAAAGTGGGCGTGTCATAGCGAACGGAGTGATTTGGACGCTAACCTACACTCCGTTGTAGAGGACTATTCGCCTCCGTCTACACACCTTCATCCCCCCCGGTATTGTATTGTGTGTATATATAGAATAAAGGGTTAAACTGATTTTACTCCGTGTGTCTATTGTTTATGGAAATGGTGCGATCACCAACGTACGCGTGTGCATCCGCACGCCGGTTATTACACGGCGTGTGACTGGTGAGAAATTACGTATGTAGTGAAGCACACATTCAAATGTCAGTGTTGATCATAGTTTGCAGTCTGCTCTTTTTATACTACCAGGGTGTTTTGGGGAAGCTGAACAAGTTTTGATCCAGAGACGAACATCCGAAAACACACCGACCACCATGCTGCTGATAGCGGGCTAATGAAGCTCTTCTTCTACGATCTGACGCTGATTGGTTGAAATGGTCAGGACCTCAGCGCGTCACCACAGGACCTCAGCGCGTCAGAAAAACACTAGCAAGCTACTATGTCCCGTAGAAATCCGTCATATTTTGTTTTACTAGAAGATAATTGATGGGGTTTTGATAAGAATACGAGGAAATGGGTTTTGTATTTTCTGATCTAAGAAGAAAGATACGAAGATGTCTTTTGGTGAATAGTGGTTTTTCTTAACTTTCTTCATAAGTCCAAAGACATTATACCCAGTTGTCATAATAAAACAAATGGAGGATCTTGGAGGGATAAAATAGGAGAGGTGGAAAAATGACATTTATTACAAACAATACGCTTCAGTCTTACACCTTCCACTACGTCTATAGATCCAGATGGAACGGAGCTGGATAAAGCCTTGAGATAACTTCTTATTGCTATTCAGCTCCAGACCGCCCACCAACCCAACACCTTCCCAACATTAATAAATACACACAATATGTTTTCTACCCTCGGGTGGTGCGGTGTGTATGCCTCACAGAAACACACAAACACTTCAAACGCACTCTCCATCTCTCTGTGTAACGGTCTGGGCTATATTGTGGACCACAGGACTATGTCTTCTGGACCGGACTTGTGGAAATGCGGACCAGGAGTCAAGTGGCAGGGGGGTCAGGAGGTTGGGAGAGAAAGGATTGTGGTGATGCAATAGAAGGCTGCAACTACCGTTTTAAAATGTAAGACTTTTTTTCCCCCGCTCTGTGGTTACCCACACATGAGCATGTGAATCTCACAATACACACACATAGGCCTACGATCTGGAACAAAACCATCACCTCAGAGTGTGTGTGTGTTCTGTCAGGCTCTGCACAGCACAATGGGGATGAGGATGACACCGCAAAAACGCTTTTTCAACCTTAATTGAGGGGTTCGGTGCTTTTTGGCACGACTGTGGCAGGAACAGTACGGAGACCTTGTGTGAAGAAGCCTTTCTGCTAAGCTTTGATTGTTTTTTCCAGTGCAGGTTTTTTTTAAAGCCCTTTTCATTAAACTTTCATTTTTAAAAACACAAAACGACAAAAACACATTTTTCTTCCTATTTCCCAGTCTTTATTACCAAAATACAATGGCAAAATTGTGACATAATACTGCCTATGATGTTTCCAAAAAAATAAATAAAAATAAAGCAAGCGTCACATCAAGGTCTGGGACAGTTTCCATATTGAATTACGAAACTTTTGTCAACAGAGAAGCACAGAGGTCATGTTTTTTACACATTCTCTAGCACCTTTGGTTTTAACACTCCCAGTTGTGTGGGTGTGTTTTTTTTCCTTAAAATGTCAGTTCCCTTAAATACAAGTAAATATGAAAAGAAAAAAAAAACACCATGAACTCCACATTCCTATAGAAATTTGCTGTAGTGTTTTAAACAATTATAAAAAAGATGTTGTTTTTCTTCTTTGAAGAAAAATTTTTTATATTTCATATTCTACAGTATTAAACTACAGTATATACATAGCAAAAATACAGTAACAATTCAATAATTACTAGGTCGTTGAAACAGCCTTTCACCTTGTGTGGGTGCCTGGGAGAGATATTAGAATCAGGGCTTTAAATAATAATAGTTATAATATTAATAACTATAGTATGACACCAAAGCAGACTACATATGTCTTTGTTACATTTATGAACCAAAAGGCAACTAGTTAAAAAAAGAAAATCCCTCAACATTCAGTGACTTACATATGTTCTTCTGTTACTAATTAATCAATTTGAATACATATTTGGCACTTAAATTGGCTGTTCCACTGCATTGGGACTGCCTGAGGACTGCAATATGACACAATTAAAAGGTTGTAGCAGGGCTATTAAACACATTCGAAGAGTCAAGGGGGAGGTGGGCGCTTTCAACATTTTGATTACTTAACACAAAAAGAGATTCAGAATTACCCATTCAAAAATATCAATATTCACATGTGACCACCTGAACTGAAAAATGACATTCCTCCTAAAAAAGTTACCCAGTGTGAATGAGGTTACATTGAATCAACAGCAGCCAACAGTGTAACTGGACAACATCTGAAAATCAACGATTACTTTGACTATAAGTTGCTAGAGGTTAATGGAGGTATGAATGAAGGGCAGGACACTGTATTCAGGGTGGGGGTTACCGGAGGGCCCCGACTACGCCCGATTAATACAATCTAGACTAAAAACTGAAGGTATTTTTGTGCTTTTTGAGGAAAATATTCACACCCTGTCACAGGTTCTTTCCAAGAAGACCAAGTGCCTGGAATTCTAGACGATGATAAGAAATCTAACGGTAATCCGCTTTGTGATGACAGACTCGGCCCACACAACTCGCCGAGATGGGTGTGATAATGCGACATCCAAAAAAGAAAGGGGAGGGCAGGCATGAATTATGGATGTCTCATTTTATCTCGATTCCGTTTATCTGCTTGTGTGGGTGTAAAACCAGTAAGGCCCCGTTAATGGCTCGACAAAACAAACGCACCGCATGTCGAGTATTGCATGAGGTTTGGAGGATTATCACAGCGTGACACTTGGCCAACACCCCTGCAACAATCCATTTTCATAAGCTGTCTAATAATTCCTATAGGATCGTGGTGGGTTTTCGTTTTCGAAGCAGACTCCTGAGTCCTGACAGCTCAACAGGTTCGGGCTAAGCAGGTTAAGTTGCAAATGACATTTAGAAAATGAAAATGGCACTAGTCTGAGTTTACCCAATAGAATGTATTTTGTTGGACTACCCTCGGTTAAAAGAAGGGTCTTAAATCCTCACCACCCTTGAGACCTCACTGGGGCGAATTTAGTGCAGATCTTGGATCCATCAGAGAGACAGCGTGGGGAAAAACAAACAATGGTGGAGACGTGGAGAACATGAATAGACCACTTTACAAGTTTAACTCTAAGTGAATAAAAAAATAAGAAAATAAAGGAAATAAAACCATAAAAATACAACAAACATTTTTTTCCTCTTTAAATATTTCATTCTGGCTTTGCAACCCTTCGGCAACAGCTGAACTAACGGATCTTTTTTTTCTTTTTTTTACACACAATAGGATGTTACATCACTAACTGCAACGTCCCTCTCGTTATACTAACGAGACAATGAAAAGTGCCGCTGCATGTTGCCAGGGCGATTTCCATGGCAACTGAACACATGACAGATGTTGGGTAAATGGTCACACCTGTGACTAATCGTACAGCACATTAGGAAGTCCACAACCAAGGTTAAAAATAAAATGTGTTCGTTCTCTCTGCACCCGCCTGATTGATAAATGATTTCACTGACCCCGTTTCCCTTTTAGAATATTTTCCTTGTTCAAAACGGCAACCGTGCCACATGATAGGTGGGCGCCGTGGTTTCTCTTGTGAGTTAGTGGTGGCGTGGCACTTATTTCCTTCTAAGGGCCCCGCATCCAGAATAAGATGCATTAATACTTTGAAAAGCAGATCACTTCCCTTAAAAGGCTGCACTTTTTTTTTTTTTAAGTTTAAAAAAAGATTACCTTGAAGAAAGTTGAAACAAGTTTATCTTGAAAAAGTTTGCTAAAACCTACTAAAAATTAATTGAACTAAACGGCATACCAAGAGACTGAACATGCAAAGTATATAAACATCAAATTATATTGGAAAAAAACCGTGATTCATGCCTCCAGGCATGAATGAGCTTGAACAATAGCAGGAGCAAATTCTTTCCACTAGGCTTGAGTGACGGAGGTAAAACGGATAAATACATTAAATATTACAAAAGCAATTACTACAGCTGCCTTGCCTTCAATATGTGAAAGATAATAGATACAAAGGAAACAAATGCCATTTCATATATAGAAGAGATTGTGTGTTTTTTCTGTGAGGTACAAACTGGCTCAAGTTGAAGTACAGTTCTACTGTCAATGACACGACAATGACTGTGACTTGGGGCGTCGGCCATGTGCGTTATGGCCGAGACATATGGCCGCATGTGTTTTACTAGGCGGGGTGCTTCGTTTTTGTAACACCAAATCAGAGTGTACAAAAATCTAGAAAGAGATCGATTAGAGAGAGGAGGAAGGACACTATGCTAAGGCCTCACGGTGGTGCACTGCCCTCTGCTGGCTGGAGGACCGGCTGCTGCTCCTTGTTCAGGATGATGCTGATGATGTCGCCCTCATGCTCCTTCATGTGCTCCATCAGACGCTCCTTGCTGGTGGACTCGAAGCC
>OMKN01043570.1:0-18309 GCA_900302345.1 Melanonus zugmayeri | reverse complement strand
GATAGCAAAGCATTTTGTAACTCACCATTCAGTGACCAATTCAAATAAATTGTTTTGAGGCTTCTGCCTCATCCTCTGGAGAATCACGTGGCTCAAACATATAGGGCTGGACTACACCGACTGCAGCGTGCGCCATTGTCATGGAAACCATTGTCATGGAAATGAGAGCTTGTTTGACATGAGCGGAGCCAGGGAGAAGTCAATCAAAGCGGGACCTGACACACCCACACGGTCTTGGCAAAGTGCCAACAGCATAATAAGCAGCTTTTTTGATATAGGTTTTCTAATAGCTATGAACATATTCTTTCACTCCGATTTTTGTGGATGCTTAATGAGACACCCAACTATGATATCATATATGCATTTTTATTATTTCAAGCCAGGTGTCCAGTCACTTTAACTTAAAAATAAATAAATTATAACCACTTTATTTAGAATTTGTAAAACAACATCTAAACGAAATACACATCAAAACGATAGAGAAATGGCAATAAAAAGGGGAAAAAACAAACAAAGGGGAAGGGACACTTATATAATACTTACTGAATCTAGAGTCAAATTAGAATAACCAATTTACAATAGTTATTCATTCTTCTTCTTTATATGTATTTTGTATTATTTTGATTTATTTTATTTTATTTTTCTCTACACCAAGTGAGAAATGTGCATTCTCCTGATGGACAGTAGGTGCAGTACATCAGAAGGTGTCTAGTGTTACCAAGGAAAGGAAAAGAAGAAGAACAAAGCGGGTTGCTATGAAGCCAGCGCCTATGGTTACCATTTTCTCCCACAATGCATCAGTGCGACGAGCTTCCTTGGCTCTAGCTAGCGAAACAAAAGCTATAATGCAACATTATTAGAACATATTTCAAAAACCGCATTTATCCGGCGAGATATATTTATATCATAATAGTATATATATAAAATAATATATAATATTGGATATCGACGTAGATTGATGCAGTGTTTTTGGCTGAGGAGCTACAAGCTAACGTAGCCTGACGTGCTTCAGGGCTGTCGGTTTAAACATCGAGTGGACTCGCAAACACCAGACATCAGGTAGACCCCCACACACACACCAGACATCAGGTAGACCCACAAACACACACACCAGACATTAGGTAGACCCACAAACACACCAGACATCAGGTAGACCCACAAACACACCAGACATCAGGTAGACCCACAAACACACCAGACATCAGGTAGACCCACAAACACACCAGACATCAGGTAGACCCACAAACACACACACCAGACATCAGGTAGACCCACACACACACACACCAGACATCAGGTAGACCCACACACACACCAGACATGGAACACAAGGAGCAGCGCAACACGGTTGTGTTCAACGCCTCCAAGAAGGAGTTGTTCACGGCGAGCAGCGGGTACAAGTCCCTGCAGAAGAGACTCAAGGCTCAATGGAAAATACAAAGGTAATGTAATGTGTGACCATGAGGGGGGAAGCCTAAAACTTTAATTCTACTGATTTTGTTCATGCAAAAAAAACAACTAAGTTAGGTTTGTTTGTTGTTTTGTTTGTTGTTAATGTTTATAAAAAATAAAATAAAAACACTTTTCCTAAAGTATCAAAGAGGAGCTGTCCTCGGAGAAGCTGAAGGGAGTCAAATTGTGGATAACTGCTGGCCCAAGAGAGAAGTTCACTGCATCGGAGGTGGGCCTAATGCCTAATAATAATAATAATAATGGAATAGGGAAAATAAATACCGAAATCATCCCATTAAGCACCAAAGTCCTTATCATTGTTATCATGAACAAAGATATAGTAAGGTATAGTAGGCTATACAGGATAAACAACCAACCAATATGTAGGCCACTTGGTTTTGAAAAAGGTGTAAATTATTCAGATGTGGGGATTTTGATTTTGGGACTGTTTCACCATTGTGTTAAAAGCTGGAGGTGCTGAAGCAGTATCTAGACGGAGGAGGTGACATCCTGGTGATGCTTGGCGAGGGAGGAGAAACCAAGTACGACACCAACATCAACTTCCTCCTGGAAGAGTTTGGAATCATGGTTAATAATGGTACTGTGTGTGTGTTTTTATATAGGCTACTCAATACATATACGGTTGCAATGTATACACTTGATGATTAATCATTTAGTTTTTGTCCCTCAAAATTATAGATGCAGTGGTGAGGAATGTTTATTACAAGTACTTTCATCCTAAGGAGGCCCTCGTATCTAATGGTGTATTAAACAGGTGTGTTAAGAGACCGCGCTTCCATTAACCGCAGCTTCATATGCTATTATATATGTACAAGCTAAAATCGTTGGGAACATTACTTTATGACATAGTTTTATTAAAAACTCATAGCTTTAACAAGCTGTCCACTCCCCTCCCATCCTCTCCTCTACTACTTTAGAGAAATAAGTCGCGCTGCAGGTAAAGTGGTGCCAGGGACCTCTGAGGATGACAGCACTGGGAATAATGCTCAGTGAGTCCTCTGCTCTCATACCTTGTTTCACCTTTGACGTTTGACTTGTGTAATGTATGTTCCTTGTTCAGGCGCTGGTTGAGCCTCCATTCAGTGGCTCAGGTGTTTTTATTGTGTGTGTGTATATATATATATAAATATATATATATATGTGTGTGTCTCATTTCCCCTGGGGGGGTGAATAAAGTACCTTCATCTAATCTAATCTCTAATCGAGTATACTTCATTGAAGGTGTTGCACTTTCTGAACAAATGCTGCCGTCTTTATCTCGTGTTGTGTGCGCTCGGCAGGGCTCTGACATTCGTGTACCCATACGGGGCTACACTGAGCGTGATGAAACCTGCCGTGGCTGTTCTGTCTACTGGGTCCGTTTGCTTTCCCCTCAACAGGCCCATCCTAGCCTTCTACCAGGCCAAGGTGAGGACTCGCATCAGCTTTTACACGCATCTTTTAATGAACACCAGGTGAGGTGTGCGTACGCATATACGTGACAGCCAATATCTGACCGTTGTTTCATGTCCTTTTCATCGAAGGAGGCGGGAAAGCTGGCCGTTCTGGGCTCCTGCCACATGTTTAGTGACCAGTACCTTGACAAAGAGGAGAACAGTAAAATATTGGTGAGTGCGTTTTGGTTAAGTTCAAAATGACGCAGCATTTTTGTTGTTGTTTTGGACTTTTGTGGAGAAGGAGATGGTTGTGGTTTTGTGGCCTGATGTTTCTTCCACCTCATCAGGATGTGATGGTTCAGTGGCTGACGACCGACAACATCCAACTAAATCAAATTGATGCTGAGGATCCAGAGGTAAGAAGACATGATTAATCTGAACTGTTTATAACTACTGACAACGTTCACTGATCCGCAGCTCTCGTGCTCCTTGCATAGATTACAGATTACACCATGCTACCAGACACGGGGCGACTGTCCGACCGCCTTCGGGTGGGCTTGCAGGAAGGGGATGAGAACCCCAGGGACTTCACCTCCCTCTTCAACATGTCAGTGTTCAAACTGTCCACAAACACCTTGCCCCAAGTAATCAGGTACAGTCCCAATACCGAGAGCTATGTCTGTAACTACTGTATCTTTATATCAAATAACAGGCCGTCATTATTATTGTTTTGCAGTGCTTACCAGCAGCTAAATGTCAAGCATGAGCCCCTGCAGTTGATCACACCCCAGTTTGAGACTCCGCTACCTCCGCTACAACCTGCTGTGAGCTTCCCCTCCCCCCTCCACCCACGTCTCATTCCGCCCATCAATTCATTATTTCAAACACTGTGCCATGTGTCACTTGAGCAATATGTGTGACAACCGTTTTCTTGATTCAAAGGCTGTCGTGGATGTGAGAGACATTATTTACGTTGAATGGTGCATTCATCCCATCCCACCCAGATCTGTGTTACACACTTTTCATTTGCACTTGAATTGTGGGCACTATTCCTCTTCCTTTTCATCTTAGCTGTTATTACTTACTTTATCTGCATTGTTGACAATGCCTGGAAGTATTTTATTGCCATTACTAACTGCTGCTCATTGTCCACTAATGTCTGTATACATGAAACTTTAGGTCTTCCCGCCTACGTTTGGGGATTTGCCCCCACCCATGCTGGACCTATTTGATCTGGATGAGGCTTTCTCCTCGGAGATGGTACGCCTGGCACAGCTTTCCAATAAATGTGAGTTTTCAGGAATCTTCTCTTCTCTACCCGTCTCATTTGTAGGCCAGGCGTTGACACAAGATGTGTGTCTCTGAATGTTTGTATACTTTCTTCCTCAGGCACCTCGGATGACGATCTTGAGTTCTACGTGCGCAGAAGTGGGGAAATTTTAGGGGTGACGGGAAAGTTGGATAAAGACCAGAGAGACGCCAAACACATTCTGGAACACATTTTCTTCCAGGTGGTTGCCTTCAAAAAACTCAATCAGGTGAGTTGGTCTATATACGCCTTCACCACTAAAATGAATCAGTAAGAAATTGAAAAGAGTGCAATGCCATGTCAAACACTGATCAAATGTCTCATCTCTTTCACAGGAGCATGAGATCAACACAGAGACAGCGTTTTCCACATTTTGATTAGATTTAGATGGAGTCAAAAAATGTTGTGCATACTTTATAGATGTATAGCTTTAATTAAGTAATGAAACTTTATAGCCCTTACTCATTTTCAGAAAATGTACTCCAACTGGAGAAATATCCAATTACCATTAGCTGCAAACAATCCAAGTGGATTTGCAGGGGCATGGTCTGCAGAAATTCTAAAGATTTTATTTTTTGATTGAAATCGCCGACATCCTAATGAAACTAGTTGAGATTCAAGCAACAGGTGTAGTGGCTTTCAATGTGCTTTTGAACAATAGATGTCTATGGCATCTATGGTGCACACAATACTTGTGCAGACCCAATGTCAGCCTTATCCTTAAATGTCGAAAGCAAAACAATGCAATTTGTGCTGACAATAGTCAAATGATCTTTTATACTGTAAATAAGACTCCTACAAATACATTTGATTACAAAACTTTATTGAAATGTCATTTAAATAAAATAATCAAGTCCTCACATGTATCCGATAAAGCAGCAAGTAATGTAGGGGGTTCGATAGTTCACTGCTACCATCAAGCACCTTGTGGGCTGAACACATCTACCATTACTGCAGAGCTACCAGGTGAACCAACAAGACGCATTTTGTTTTCAATAACACAATGTTGTGCTACACGCCTTTGGGAGAAGCATCCTCCCATATTGGAGAGGGAATCTCCAGTGACAGCGACGCAGAGAGAAGCTGTGGACTCGACGTGGACTCCACGTAGAGGTGGGGGCCGGCGGCTGACTTGATTAGCGACAGGTCCCACGGAAGTTGGGGGGCCGAAACCTCAATGAGGGACTGCTCAAAAGAGATGGGGGATGCACCAGAAACAAAGGGTGATGGCCCCACCAGCCTTTGCAACATGTATGGGGTCGACATAACAGCAGGAAGTTGGGTTTGGCCCTGGCCTTGAGTGGCTGAGGGGTTCACGTTCAGGCCATTCCGGCCGGGAGAGAATAAATCCGAGATCTGACAAAGAGAGGTCAAGGTGGGCAGCCTCCCCTCTGAGGACTTATTCGCCGTGTCGTTTGACGTCCGTGATGTAGACAGCAGGTCCAGTGACAGAGCAGACGGCAGGGTCCCAAAGAAGTTCCTGTCTAGCTCTGACGGTGAGGAGTAATCAAAGCTTCTCGTATCTAAAGAAAAAAAACATCACTGCGTTAAACATCGTTTAGATTCGGATCAGAAAAGCGAATACAACTTTTTCTTTAGACTTATTTTACCTGCACGAAACGTGTCAGGCTCCATCGTGTTTCCTCTCATTCAGTGAGTGGCGAGCAGAGGCCAGGTGTGTTTTAAACGACCCATGCCGCTTTCCAATTAAGCCACCTGGCGCCTGCGCCTGCTCAGATACTGAACACGTCGCCTCAACAGTTCGTTGTTAACTCTATTTGTTTTTGTGTTTAATTCGTTTCAGGTTTATTGTCATATTCTCGATAACAATGCAACATCATTACCAGCAATTAAGTTATTGGTCTCAGAGCCAACTCAACTTTACACATAGGCCTAAATAAAATAAGGGCATAGTAAATAATTAAAATAAACAGTATTTAAATAGTATTTATAAAAAATCGAGTAGAAAAGTATTCACCTAAAGAGAAATAGAATAATAATAGTGATGATAATTAATGGGAGATCATTTATTATATAAATAAATAAATAAAATAAAAACACCAGGTGTCAATGATTCTTGAAAAGTGTATTTTATGAAGGTTTATTTATTATAAGTACAAAAAAAGTGTCGGGGAAGACGGAATGGGAATATTGTGGCGGACATTTTGGAGGCGGCAACGGCGCTGCCTTACTCTGCGCGCCTTACTCTGCGCGCCTCACTCTGCGCACCACACGTTGCGCATCTACGTCACCTACGTCGTCTACGTCATCCCCCTGGTTTCCAGGACAAAATAAGGGCGCGCGATAAGAATCGTTGAGCGGGCTGACTGCGAGCTTCTCCAGCTGCTCGAGTCGAGCCGTTCGCCTTTTTGTTTTCCAGGCAATTTATAGTATCGCTTAGTGCGATAGATATACGCGTTTGTCTCTAAAAGCCAACACCGACGAACAATCTGGATATCGGTAACACATGAAGAGCGAGAAGGATCTATAAGAAGTCAGTCCCGGGTGTAAACAGCTGAAGTGTGGGGATGTCGTGGTGGACGCGCGGGTAGGAGTCTCTCATACACTAGCTTCTGCAGCCAGAGCCCCACTTAAAGGCGATCATAATAGTCATAAGAGTTGGATTACACGTGTTTTTTAGACATTTATTTAAGCATTTCCTGCATAATGGTCGAGTCGTCCATGCCGCCCTTTCTCCCCCCCCCCACATTAGGTTTCATCAGGATGTTTAGCAGCCTGTTGTTGTCCTGTTGGACGTCTTTTATTATTATTTTTGTAATCTTTATATCTTTTGTATGAAGTCGTCATCTAAAGCGGTTGTTACTGCACTTTTATCTAAGTTGAGAAAGTGAACCATTTGAGCCTGAATGTGAATCTCGGAAGCCTTAAGGCCTAACGTTAAATGGCTGCAGTCAAGCCAGGGAGCGCGACTTGGTGTCTCGCTCGCTAACCTTACTTGGGGACTCGGATTATTTATATATATATATATATATTATATTTTACTTTCACAGCGAAGATGGCGAAGAAGCCATGTACCAGGATACGGACTCCGACGTGGCAGAAGCGAAGGACTGTGGAAAAGTGAAGGTTAAGTGGACACAGGAAGAGGTGAGCCTTCTCTAAAGTGTTTTGTTTTGCAAACTAGTTTCACTGAAATGTCCTAAAATGCCTCCCGTTTGATTCATATAGGATGACAGCATCAAGGCTCTGGTTCAGAAAGCGGGACCTGGCGATTGGAAATATATTTCCAGCTTCATACCGGTGAGTTTTGTCTGTGCTTTTTGAAAAATACATATCAATAGACTGTCCGGTTGATATTGGCCATATTCATGTGTTGGACTGACTTAGATTTGTATTGAGATTGTAATATTGAAAACTTGCGAGGCTTCTATCTATATTGCACTGTCCATACTCCTTCTAATGCACATATTCCTCAGAATCACTCTGAACAGCAGTGTCAGCACCGGTGGTTCAAGGTTTTGGATCCAGATCTGGTCAAAGGGCCATGGACCAAAGAGGAGGACGAGAAGGTAAACAAATGTCTTGCAGAGATCTTGGCGGTGACAGCCCAATTAACTGCTGTCACAATATCTTTATATTAATAATGTGGAATACTACTGTGGTTGTTACATTCATCTGCTGTCCCATGTTTGCATCCATCTTCATTGGCTTTCTTTCTCTCTCGCTCCTACTTTAGGTCATAGAGCTGGTTAACCGGTATGGGAACAAGCAGTGGGCATTGGTAGCCAAGCATCTGAAGGGCCGTTTGGGGAAGCAGTGCAGAGAGCGCTGGCACAACCACTTGAACCCCGATGTGAAGAAGTCATCCTGGACGCCCGAGGAGGACCTGGTCATCTACAAGGCCCACTGTGTGCTGGGAAACCGCTGGGCTGAGATCGCCAAACTGCTCCCTGGAAGGTAGCTACGCCCGTTGGATGAAAAGTGTTAAAATGAGGGGCCAGGATAGTGTGGTAGTGGCCTATGTGGTCCCACGACCCAGCCGAAAGTTTCTGCATCCAGCTATGGGCGTCACATGCCCATAGCCTGAGATATTATATTTACATTACATTTAGTTATTTAACAGATGCTTTTATTCAAAGCGACTTACAGGGAATTCAGATACATGTTGTTAATGAGCAGGTAGGGGTTAGACATCTTGCTCAAAGAGGCCTACAGGTTGGCTGCAGATACTGGGGATCGAAACCCATAACTTTTCATCTGGGATTCAAACACCTATGACTATGCTGCCCTCCAGAAGCCTAACCTAGCCCTACCCGTATTCACTGAAATACAACATGTATCTTGAAAGACTTGTATTGCATACAGTTCAATGTCATGCACTCTGTGTTGTATATATTTAATAAATGTATACATCTGTTTTTACTAATAGGACGGACAATGCAGTAAAGAATCACTGGAACTCCACCATTAAACGAAAGGTGGACATGGGCTTCTTTGCTGGGGTGGTCTTCAGCCCAAATGAGTATGAAGAACTATTGGCTCGTGCTGATAAAGACTCGCAGGTAATTAACTGTTATTCAAGATCAGCTGCACTTTTTGTGCCTTTTTTTGTTTTGTGAAATGACTTGCATGAAGAGCAGAGCTGAATTCTTACCTGGTTTCACAGATGTCCCATAGCTCTGAAGGTGGAGCGGACAAGGAGCCAGAACAGAACACACCCACCCAGGTAAGAGGGAGATTAGCTGCTTAGAAAGAGAGTGGGGACATAGTATTGACGCTCATAGTGGGAAGTATAATTAAAGTTACATTAGAATTGTCATTCATGTTGTGGCACGGTGGCTCAACATGCTAGTGTGCCAACCGTGTAGGGGTGGGGAACCTTTTTCATGTCAAGGGCCATTTTGAATTGTAGAACATCCTTCGAGGGCCTTACGGAGGATGATTGTTCTCCTTCAACGGACAGACCCCTTGCGATTGTTGAGGTACACGCTACCGCGTGTACCTCCGCTCGCGATTGCTTTTTGTTTATTTGTATGAATTGCCTCGCGGGCCGGATCAAATGGTCTCGCGTATACGGCCCGGAGGCCGGAGGTTCCCCACCCCTGGTGTAGGCGATACCCCTTGTAGCAACCCAGGTTGGATTCCAACCTGCGGCCCCATGTGACATGTAATTATGGACACTGTCCTGTCCATAAAGGCACAAAATCCCATAAAAAATTTGATTATGGCAATTGTCATTCATACTAGACGGCTTGCACAACATCGCCAGTTGCCTTGGTTTTTGTTTTCTTCCCTTTTTATAGATTTTCTATTATCTTTTTGTTGCAGGAAATGATGACTCCAACTGACAGGAAGTGTGCTCAAAGAGTAGCAGCTCCTTCTGTGGATCCTTCATCTTCAAAGGAGGCGTTAAGCCCAAAGACGGAGCCTGACACCTCAGCAGAAACCAGCTGGGTGGTGGACAGCTCTGGCTTCCTGTCCCCCAACGGCCCCGTGTTGAAAGAAGTGATGGACATGGTAGATGGGGTGGGTCCCCTTTTCCCCCCCCTTATAAAACCTTAGTGTTTTTTTGATGATGCATTGATTTTCTGATGCACATGTCCAAATCAATGCACCTTTTTTTTTTTACCAGGACATCGATGGCTGGTGCAACCTATCGGCATTTGACCTGGCCGAGGAGAGCCAGAGCCCCGAGCGCCACCAGTTCCGCCTGGAGTGCAGCGCTCTGCAGGAGCTGAGCAAGGGCAACAAAGGCGAGCTCATCCCTATTTCACCGGGGGGTGTCACCCCACCCTCCATACTCAACCGACGGAGCCGCCGCCGCATCGCCCTGTCCCCCGACGGCGGCAACTCCATGACGCCCAAGAGCACGCCCGTCAAGATCCTGCCCTTCTCTCCCTCGCAGGTAAATGCTGTTGGAAATAATACCAGTATCAATACTCGATGGCAATCCATCAATCTGTTAACAAACTAATTTAACCAAAAGAAAATCATTTTTATCTACCCAAATTACCGGCGTTCACCATGCAATGTTGTTTTCGCTTGCCATAGTTTGTATAGCAAGTGACAATACATTCTGATCCGTGACAGTAACGGTTATTGTCACAACTGTGTCTGGATGCGCTCCATAACAAAAATGTATTGTCTTTCAGTTCCTCAACATGTGGACCAAGCTGGACTCCCATGATCTGGAGAATCCGTCCCTGACGTCCACCCCGGTGTGCAGTCAGAAGGCCACCGTCACCACCCCGCTACAGCGTGACAAGACGCCCCTCATCCAGAAGGAGAACTCTGTGTACGTGGTAGCCACAGGCTCTCGGTGTGTTCTCCTCGTACATGTTGATTCTTCCGCTATTGATTCTCACGGTACGGGGCAGGATAGTGCAGAGGCTAGGGTGACTCCCAGCTGCCTATACCTACCTGTAGGCATCCTTGAGTGAGATGTCTAACCCTTACCTGCACCATAAGGAAATTCACTTAAAGTCGCTTTGGATAAAAACGTCTCCTACTACATAGTAATACCTTTTTTTCTTATTTAACATTTTCCTGTGTAGGTTTATTACACCCAATCACAAGTCTGACCTCTGTACTACTCCACGAACTCCGACGCCATTCAAAAATGCCATGGAGAAATATGGTCCATTGCAGCCTTTGGTAAGTACTTTGTGAGTGTAAAATAATGATTGTGTTTTAACTTCACAACACCTACAGGTATTTGAAAACGTCTATTTACACCTCTTTGTACCTCAGCCTCAGACTCCTAACCTGGAAGACGATCTGAATGAGGTCATACTCCGGGAGGCTGGGATTGAACTGGTGGTGATACGAAGTCCTGAGCCTCGCCGCAAATCCCTGGTGGTTACTGATACTCTCCTTACTGATTGACACATGGAAATATGCTGACCTACTTGTATCTACACTTGGTGAACGACACATGGAAATATGCTGACCTACATACATCTACACTTGGTGAACATGTACTGTTCAAAATTAATCTTCTGTTGCTGGTATTTATATCGCCAGCTTCCAGGCTTCATCCTTCATAAATTATTTTTATGGTCGGACATTTTTGTGTGTAATTTATGCTTTGTGTTCAACCTCACTTGTGTCACATCTTTGAAAAGCATCTGATGAAATTTATAATTTCAAAGTCAATCGTACAAGTTTAATTTGGGCTCTCGCTTACTTGGAGTCTAAATGTGTTGTCTGTCTTTCTAGCATCGACCTCCGATGAAGAAAGTACGCAAGTCTTTGGCGCTAGACGTAATGGACTGTAGGATGACCGTAGCCACCAAACTCAAACCTATTAAGCTTGAACCCAAACACTCCACACAGGTACGGGGGATTCTCGGTGCATCATTAATATTACTGGGAAACCAAAAAACAAACCAAAAACAGTACTTAAAAAAAATGTCTGCTTCTTGGTCCTCAGGCGGAGACTTCGCTGTCTATGTCCCTGGACCTGTCGTCTTCGTTTTGCACCAAGAGGGATGAGAATGTGTTGGACCAGGGCTTCCTCATGGAGCCCAGCGAGTGCACAGCCCAGCCCTGCTCTCTGCCCCTGACACCGGTGAGACACACTGCAGCCTGTGATTAACATGCTGGGAGGGGGGAGCAGGATAGTCTAGTCTGTGGTTAGGGTGTTTGACTCCAGGCCGGTTCTGGGTTCAAACCCCAATGCCTGCAGTGAGTCTACCTGTATGCATCCCTGAGCAAGATGCCCTAACCTCATGCATCTAAATAAATTCACTGTAAAGTTGCTTACAAGTGTCTGCTCAATCATCGGGAAAAAAATATATTCTTGAGTCTTATTATTATTGTTTTGTAGATGTCCAAAGAATGGGAGATGGTCGTATGTGGACGAACCAAGGACCAGCTCATAATGACTGAGAAAGCAAGACGCTACATGAGATCCCTCCGATCCCGAACCCCCAACCGCGCTCTGATCTTGTCCTGAGATGCCCTTATCTCTCTTCACACTCTCTTCCATATGCCAAGATGTTGCATCCTCTGAACGTTGTCACCGTTGTCCTAATTTAGGCAGATTTTAGATGAATGGGACAAAGCAATGGTTGTTGAATAGTGACATTTTTTAAACTTGTGTACTCATGGAATAGACTAAATGATATCCAATCATTGAGCTGGGATAGTAGAAGTATGTGGATAGGTCAATCCACATACTCAATCTGGTTGAGTATATAGGTAAATCTGGTTAAAAATACCCTTTTTGTAGGTGGTTTTGTAAAACGATATGTAAATCGTTTTTACAAAACAATGTACATATCGTTTTAAGATCTTTTTGCACTTGGAAATCTGTTTGGGGGAAAAGCAATAATTAATCAATAAATAATGATTGATCAAAGGATTATTTTAAGCAGGGGCGGGGGGATTTGTTATTGGTCACCTGACAAAGCAGGGCGTTTTAATAGTATTTGAAAGTGCACTCAGGTTATGTACATTACCCAATGGTAAAAAAAAACACAAACACAAGGTATTGTAGGGTGAAGTGTCCTATTTAGAAAATGTATGTATAGAAAAAAACCCTGAAATAATAAACATGTATATTTACATTTTTTAGTCTCCTTTGTCTACACATTTTTCATCAATGGGAGAAAAAAGACAAAAAATGGTTGCAGGTAAAGAGTATTGGTATTAGTAAGTATTAAGTCGTTATGTTTTTGGCCAATACTGGTCTTCCACATCAATGCAACGTCTGCAGTATTTCGGCGAGAAGACGCAAATGAAGCCGACCGAACTCTGCTGTATGAATTTATTTTAAATATATAATAAAATTGGCTTTTAATGTGTGTATTCATTTTACAATTGCAACATTTATGCCGTAGAAATCATTTGAAACAAAACAAGAAATGAGACCAATACAACACGGGATGTACTTCAGGGTCAGCTTTCAAAGTAAAAGTTTACACTGACTAAGACTCGTACCTTGAAATAGGTCAACATCCGAGGTTAATGCATATCACACGACCCACCAAATCATCGTACGACAAACAAAAATACGAATTATTAATTAATTATATAACGTGATATAAAATCAATTTAATCCACACTGGAGGTCACGTTGGGAGTATTTGTTCGTCTTATGGCGCCACCATTTCCGTGTTCATTTTGCAACGTGAACAATTATTTTGAAAGGATAAAGCACCGGAAGCGGTTGTCGGTTTCTGGTGACGCTGCATTAGACTGCAAGACATGGCACAGACTAGTAAGACCATTCCTTCCTTACTTTTTTTAATAAACGACCTTACATTTGTTATCCCTTGAGCATTGTTGTTTCGTACAATCTCATCGTACTTGTAGGTTTAACCAGGAAACTGCACGGGGGGGGTGTAGGTTCAGAATCCACACTAGATTTGCTAGATTGTTCGCTAATAAAGACCGCAATGCAAACGGAAATGGAAATGAATGAATAACGTTAGATATTTCACCCGAACGTTGATGAATGAATCGCTTCTGCCTTCTTATCTCGTCCACAAGGCTTGCTACGGGTGTTCCTCTTCAGCCTGACTCTGGGGGGAGTAGTACAGGGACTCACGCCGTCCCACTACCTGTCCCTGTCCGATGTGGCGCGGCTGCAGAGCTTCCTGGGCCAGCACTTCACGGACCTCCCGTCTGCATACTACTCCATCGTGGGTCTGGCCAAGCTGGGATCCGGGGTTGCAGATCAAGCTGTAAGCTGCACATTGGTGTACATGCATACATTTTGCATCAATCACAATTCCCCTCCCGGAAGCTAGATTATAGCAGATACGTGTACTACTACTAGAAGGGATGGATTTGGCTATGCCCCCATAAACCTCAAACAACTTGTATTGTATGTTTTTGCAGGAAGCATGCCAGTTCCTAAAGTCCCAGCTCGATCCAACAAGTGTGGACTCCCTCTTCTACGCTGCAGTTGCCAGTCAAGCCCTATCAGGATGTGAGGTATTGCATAGAAAAATTCTCCTTATTTTGCAGTTTGTTCAACGTTTCAACGTTTTCGTCGTTCTATCCCCATATGTGACCCAACTACACTACGGTACTGGGTCACATGGGGATTCCATTGAAAACGATGAGGTAGAAAAATGGGTAAATTTGATGTTGCACCTACTTCCTGCGTTGGGAACGTGTTTTTGAAGGTATGCCCAATCTGCATGGATGTCCTCATCTCAGGCAGCATGTTACTTTGTTTAACCGGGGTGAAACAAATGCTTAAGTCCACAGAAAATAGCTGCTTATGTCAATGTTTTGCTCAACATGCAGCATGCCTGCATTTGCTGGGTTTCTCAGTCCTTTAGTCCCTGCTAAAACTCAAATCCCGCCACTACTACTACTTTGGCTCCCTTTAGATCCCATTGTCCAATGAAACCAGAGACATTCTCCTGGCAGCCGTGAGTGAGGACTCCACCGTGGCCCAGATCCACCATGCTGTGGGGGCGCTCACCTCCCTGGGCCTTCCCCTGGCATCGCAGGAAGTGGTTACTGCCCTCCGGGCTCGCATCAACAAGGAGGAGAACGTTGTGGCGTAAGCTCATACTTGGTTGGCTCGATAATTAAATTGGACATTTAATTATCATCTTATCTGTTTCTAGGGTTGTAAGGAGATATTGATGGATGTTAAGAATCAAAATTATCTGCTAAGTGATATGGTAACGAACTACAGTTTTGATATTTCATAAATGAAAATACTAAAACTTGAGCTTGTCACCAAGTAGTTTTCTCAAGTTTCACCCACTGGCCACTAGGTTCTATTTGACTATTACAAGTCATACATGAATATTATGGGTATTATAACTGTTGTATTTGATGACTTAATGTGTAGAGATGTGTATTATAGCCATATCCATTAATGTTGATCTTATTTAATGTATTGTTATATATTGAATAATTACCCTGACCACATATTCAGCATTTCTGGTCTTCCTGCTGTAAGAGGAGCCATCATTTGGCTACTGTTGAGTACTGTAATATTTTTCTTGCTTTGTAATCATTCTTTGCTATTGTTCTATTCACAGCATTACCTTAGCTCTGCAGACTGCTGCCCGCCTCTCCCAACAGGCTGAGCTCGGTGGATTCGTGGAGGAAATTGAAGTGAGTACTACAACCATTTACCCACCAGGTGGTGCTGTCGTGCCACTCAGCAATTTATATAGAAAAAACCTGCACTAAAGTTAATATTTGCAACGCTATGTTCCTTTTCTAACAATGTTTTCATGTTATTGCTCTGAATTATGATTTATTTTCTGTTTGACTAATTTTCCTGTGTTCTTTCTTTTAGGATCTGACTGCTCGCTTGGACGATCTCGGAGGCCTTTACCTGCAGTTCGAGGAGGGGCTCGAGGCAACTGCCGACTTTGTGGTGGCCGCCTATGCTTTGTCCGACCACGTGGACGTGGAGCCCCCCTTGAAAGAGGTATCAAGCGACCATGGCAGCATGTGAATTGAGATGGGTATGGTCATCAAAGGTCAATCATCTGACTGAGCATACATCCTCTCCCCCCCCCTCCCCACACGCATAGGACCAGGTCATCCAGCTGGTGAACTCCATCTTCAGCAAGAAGTCCTGGGACTCTATGTCGGAGGCTTTCAGCGTGGCTGGCGCTGCCGTCGCCCTCTCCAGCAACCGCTTCCATGTGCCGGTGGTGGTCAGAGCCCAGGGCCCAGCCACGGTGTCCCACAGCCAGCCCATCCTGCAGGTACACCTTCCTGCCCCCCCCTCCACTGTCTTACATTAGTCATCCGGTCGGTTAGCAAGGACACTTTTCTCCAAAGTGTGAAAAGTGAGGCTGAGAACAACCAAAGCATACACAGCAAATTGAGGTAGTGGCAAAAATTATATAATAAATAAATGTGCACAACTTGGTGTCTAAAACAACTACTGGACAGAGTGCAGACAAGCTATACTAATCAGAAGGTTATTGGAATTTGTTTTAATTGTATTTTTTTAATGCATTCTAAATTCAAGACTGAAGCTCAAAATGTCAAACAATGAAATTGTTTGTGGGGTGTAGCTTGATCAAGGTGCCACATGTGCCAAAGTCTTGTTCACAGAGCTGTGGTTTGTGCTCTCTGCTCTCTACAGAACATGCCCCAATGTTGACCATGTGTTTTTGTATGCCTTTTTTATTACCAGCTCCTGGTTACCGACGTCCTGTCCCAGCCCCTGGCATCTGCCAGCGTGCTGGTGGAGTCCGCCAGCGGCCTGGCCACCAAGAGCGTTATCCTCAGCCAGACACCGTTCACCCTCAGAGAGTAGGTTATATAGGAGCCTGGTTATCCCTGTGAGAGAGTGCAAGTTATATAAGGGGCTACTTTTCTCTGGAAGAGAGTAACTTGTATTAGAGCCTAATTGTCCCTGGGGACAGTCCCAGTTATTTCCCCCTCTCGCTTTAAAGGTCTTGCAGGGTAGTGCTAGAGTTGTGCCACACAAGACTTCCACTTTGTTGTTTCTCACTTATTTCTAAAACAAAGTATTAGTAGTACAAGTAATCAAAAGTGCATACATTTTCACAGGCTTCATCTGTAGAGCAGCCTTTTGTTGATTTTAAGCGGTTCATTTTCCCTTTCTCTCCTAGTGGTGTGTTTGAGCTGAACTTCATGTCCAGCCAGCCAGCCAGTGGGTACTACCAGTTCACAGTCGCTGTGACCGGAGACAGCCGACTGGTCGCCAATCAGGTTGAGGTAAGCTGAGACGTGTGTACACAGGCCTGCTACCCACAAGACCCAGTAGAAAGTGTCAAAGTAATTGCACTGGAGTGCATGGGTGACGTACTTGTAGACGGACATTTTTATGCATGCAATCAAACTATTTGAGAGAGCAACAAGGGGTTGGTGGGGTGTCAGGTTGTCTGTACTTGGACAAAGTGATGCAAATGAGCATTTTTCTCTAGTTGAGTCACAGGTGAAAGGTGAGCGCTGCTGCCCTTCGGTGTCCCAGTGGTTAGCTGTTAAATGTTCTTCACTGCTAAACTCATTTGGGTGGGTGGTGGGGGTGCTTTATTGTCTAGCCAATTCACTTTGCTGGCCATTTAGGTTTGGTCCACTCTACATAAATGATATGGATTTTCTTTTCTTTTTTTTTGCCTTCACTGTCATGACATGATTTCTGTATCTCACGTCTCCCCTGAACTGGTCTCCCCTGCAGCTTAAAGTGAAGGTGTCCACAGAGGTGGCCATTACAAACATGGACCTGTCCATTGTTGACAGGGACCAGAGCATCGGCACAAAGACCACTAGGTATGAAACCAGTATGAGTAAAGTATGAGTAAAATGAATAAGTTAATAAGCGTAACCAAGACGAGCAAAGTAAAATCTGCCTGGCAAAGTGTTATATGAATGAAATATGTTGGGAATTACTTCTTAGACCTGGATTCCCTATTTGTAATATATTTTATTTTTTATTTTCCAGGGTGGAATACCCCTCTAAATCCAAGGCCTCCTTCACGGCCGACAGCCACCAGAACTTTGCCATGGCCTTCCAGCTGGTCGACGTGAACACTGGGGTGGAACTTACCCCTCATCAGGTTGGTTACCTCGGGTCTAACTGTGGGACTGTTTATGCTTTATGCTCTTCCTGAACCACTGGCAGGAAACCAAGTATAACTTTCATACAAATATACAATTGGGTATTATCGAACTGATTTTAAGTTTTGGTCTTTTTCTTTTCCAGACTTTCGTCCGACTGCACAACCAGAAGACCGGCCAGGAGGTTGTGTTTGTGGCCGAGCCCGACAGCAAGAACCTCTACAAGTTTGAGTTGGACATGGCGGAGCGCAAGTCTGAGTTTGACTCCATGTCGGGCACCTACTCCCTGCACCTCATGGTGGGAGACGCCACCCTGGAGAACCCCATTCTGTGGAACCTGGTGAGTGCTCCGGGAAGGGATCTCCGTTCATTTGAGGGGCGCTAAGGTGACTCCATTGAGCTCCGGTTCCGTTGGAGAGTTGGACCAGCTTCGAATCCAACAAAGTTTCACAACCACCGACTCCAGTTTTTTTGTTCAATTGTAGTAGCTATCTAGCTTGAGTCTTGACATGCTGTAAAGTCGGTCCTTTTGTTTTACACAACCAGGCTGATGTCGTTCTGAAGTTCCTGGACGAGGAGGCCCCGGCGGTCATCCAGCCCAAGACCCTCTATGTCCCGAAGCCCGAGATCCAGGTAACGCGCTCTCGAGGCTTTGCTCTGATCCGATTG
>OMKN01043566.1:0-11508 GCA_900302345.1 Melanonus zugmayeri | reverse complement strand
CTCTCCTCCACCTCCCCTCTCTCTCTCTCCTCCCCCTCCCCTCTCCCCCCCCCCTCCTCTCTCCTCCCCCCCCCCTCTCTCTCCTCCACCTTCCCTCTCTCTCTCCTCCTCCCCTCTCTCTCCTCCTCCTCCTCTCTCTCTCCTCCACCTTCCCTGACCTGCTGCCCTCGCCGGGGTGCTCCTCCTCACCTCCTGATGCGTGCTCTCTGTACTGCTGCACTCCTCCTTCAGGTTGTCCTCCTCGCTCTCTGCCCGCGACCTGCCATTGTGAGCCAGACGCGAACCCACCGCCATCGGCGTCATCAGTGCCATGGCTGGCGGGGTGCTGGTGTTGGCGGAGGCGGCGCCCCTGTGGACCGAGCCGTCTCCGGCAGGGAAGCCCATCCTCATCCCGGGGCCGCCTGGGGCCCGTGGCGCCTCCGGGAGCCCGTCGTCGTTGTCGCCTTTGTTGTACTCAGCACACAGGTTGAGGATGGTCTCCAGGCGCTGGCGCTCCTGCGGGAGGATTAGGAAGGAGGAGGAAGAGGAGGAGAAGTTGAAGTCAAGTTGTCACAGGGGTTCAAAGGCCTGCGTTCAAATGGGATTCGATGACGGCAAAAACCCCTGAGCCCTCAAAAGCATGAAAAGAACATTTCCCAAAGGTCATGTGGAAATGGATGAAACAGATATGAGAGAGATCCTTCTAAAGCCTTGAAATGCAATAGGCGCTGGGTGGTAAAACATACAATGACATACAATAAAATATATTATTACAGTAATTAATAAAGAAATGCCAGTTTTGCAGCACCAGCATTTGTTATACGCAATATTGATTGTATGCTTTCATTGTTTAACTTCATATGCAAGTCGCTTCCGATAAAAGCTGATGAAAATCAATTGCAAAGATGGATTGTGCTGATCCAAAGCTACAGGGAGGTGACATGACTTGCTTTTACTGTACTTTTGGACAACAATGGGAAGCCTACATCAATGAAAGTTAGCGTCCATCGCTCATCCATTTGACAGCAATAATAACAATAATAATAATAATAATATAAACACACACCTGAATCTAGTCCTTTAAGGCATGATGCATGGCAGAAAAACACACACACACACACACACACAACCAACACAAACACACACAATAGATAATGAGGTGGACGGACAGACTAGCCAAGATAACGTGCCCCTTTATCTAATGTCCTGTTGACGTAACAGTGGGTGGGGTGGAGACCAGCCCTCCCCATGGGAGATGAGCAGCTCAGAGCTGTGGGAGGCAGCTTGAGGCCGGGCAGTGGGCTGAGTCTCGTTCAAAGGCTCCAGTATTCCAGGACAACTCCATTGCAACACTTTGAGTGTTGCGATGCACTTATTTTTGCACTTATTTTTAGCTAGTGGCCTATGATATATGGATTTTGATGAACCTTCCACTTTCACCTTTAACAGTTAAAGTGTTCACATTAACAAAGTAGCATGTGGAACCTAGGGTGCTCTGCATGAGATGGATTTTGTATTGCGATTATTATGACGGATATTAGCTAGGGATGGGGGAAAAAATTGATTCATGTGAGAATCAGGGTTCTTTGCTTCTGTAATACTTGTAAGGTCAGGTTGACTCAAAAAATATTTTTTGGGGAAAAATTGTCATTGTAAATGTAAGCCACAATAGCTAGCAATAGCTGTCAACTAACGTTGACACAAATGTCAACGTTATCTTAGTGGAAGCTAAATAATGATACCGTCCTACAGAGGGCACTATAGTGTATTCGCCAATAGTCCATTTGCATCAACTCTGTTCTGTTCTGTTCAGCCACATTCATTTAAAAAATATTGGTGGACCTGTAGAACCTGAACCCCAGCGTTACAAAATATTATATAAATATAAAATTACAGAAAAAAATCGTAACATCGTATCGCAATATTTAAAGAATCATAATACATATCGTTAAGGGTGCTCCGATCAGGTTTTTTGGGGACGACCGATCACCCCCGGCTGATACTGGAAGCAGTATCAGCCGATACCGATCATGGGGTCTATTTGAAGCCTTCTATTTATCATGTAGCATTATTTATTTATTTAACTATTCTTAACAACATTGTATATTAAGTATTAAAATTAAGAGATGAGAAAGTATCATGAATCGACAACTGTTTATTTTATTGGCAGGTGTCATAAAGTGTGCATTTCACTCTTTACAAGACAGGCACGATTTAAATAGCTCCGTTTCTGATGCTCGGTTTAGGATCCCCAAACCCAGAACTGAGAGGAACAGAGAGAGAGAGAGAGAAACACTATAAGTTACGATAAGTTATTGATATAACTGCTGACTGCCAAAAGGTCAAATACATATTTGTGATAATCAAGTGATAATTGATTGTTTTTATTACAGTGACTATATGTTTGGACTAGGAACGTAACTAAACATTAAACCGAGGGTAACCATAGCAACGTGTGCAATGATTACTATCTCGTAACCGAAAATGTCCAGAAAGTGTGTGTGTGTGTGTGTGTTGTGTATCCGGTCAAACTATTTAGAACGAATATCGGCCGATAACGATTGGTGGCTGGTCAATCGGAGCACCTACATATCGTATCGGCACTCAAAAATCGCAATATCGTATCTTCCCGTCCCTATTAGCATGATGACTTGCAATTTAATGTGTCTTAAAACTGGGGCATATTACATGTTATGAACTATGCTGACCCATCACACAATCCAGCAGTTCTGAAATATAGATATTATGGCGCTTTTCTACTACATGTTACCGCTCAACTCAACTCGGCTTTACTCGCTTTTGTGCCGTTTTCCATGACCATTTTAGTACCCCCTCCGTGTAGCTGGTCGCCACAGCGACGCTGGGTTAAACTGCTGTGATGTCATCTTCAACGCAACCTGCAGGCAGCAAAACAACGGTCTGCAGAAACATCCAGGAGAGTGTGGGAAATGGTCCTGAGCTCAGACGACGAGATGACTCTGCTGGCTCCAAGGCGAAGCAAGAGGGTAAGCTTCCCATTTATGTTTGATTTTCAAAGCACTGTTTAAAAAGTCTTCAAGCCAGGGTTCGAGTTTTAAGAGTCTCTAATGACTAATGTTAAAATGTTTAAAATGGTTATCGCTCTCTTTCAGAGAGGGAGACTGAACAGCTCATTACGTGGTCAAACACTTTCTCACACACACACATAACGTAATGTAACGTGCATAGCGTACACGTAATCTCACAGAAAAGTGTTTAGTGTTTACTCTTGAAAAACCAAATAAATAAACTATTAACTTAAATGCATTTTTATTATTTCAAGCCAGGTGTCCAGACACTTTAAAAGGTTGTCAGGATTACAAACAGCAAACAAGTGCAACACAGCAAACTCTGTACATAAATAGAACAAAAAGTGCAACACAGCAAAATAAATACATTTTAAAAAAAGAACACCAAAAAGTTTAGCCCAGGGTTGGAGGAACTACCGAGGAGGGTTGGTTGGAGGAACTGGGTCACGCCGGCCACTCAGAACCTGAACAAGATGGCTCACCATACCAAGGAATGCTTGGTTGAAGGCCACAGTAGCAGCCATCTCCTCCCTCACTGATGCTTCCTCCCGCCTTGCTTGAGCCACATCCTCACATAGCAGCTGAAACTGTTGAGCGTGCTGTGCCCGGTTCAGCTCCTGTTATGCCCGGTTCAGCTGCCTGCATCTCCCTCAACACCGCTCCGCTTGCCTGGACAATAATGGAGAGAAAAGGCATATTTGTCAAATTTGGAGTCAAAATAACCTGTTACACTGTGGGATATATAGATATAGGGACTTGTTTTTAGACAACTGCATCTCATTTCAAGAAATCTTGTTCCATTGGCAGATTCTTTTTCAACCTTCAACCTTACATTCAGTGTTTTTATTTTTCAATGAATACAAGGTGTTTTTTGCTTTTAATAGAACAAATGAAAATTTGCTTAAGATTGAGATTTCTTGAATAAAGAGAATAATAAGATGCACCCATGCCTACCTGTGAATACACAAGACGGTGTTGGCATGTTGGCACTGGGGGGTGTCTGTGCCAGTTCTGGTGCCGGTGTCGCTGCTGGTGCCGGTGCGGGTGTTGATGCTCGTGGTGGTGTCGATGCTGGTGTCGGTACCAACACACACGCACTCTCCTCGCTTATCGTGTAACCTTGAACAGAAATGAAATCATAATCAGCTTTATTGTCAAGTACTGTAGGTTTTGGTGTTCACAACAATATACACAAGAGATCCAATATAAAAAAGAAAGAACTTACAATAGAAGAAAAATGTAAAATATGAAACATCAAATATTCAGTTGCAGCTACAGATTAAAGTTTAAATACTACATAGAAGAGAATGAGATGAATGTACAGGATATTAACCAGGAGTAAGCAGTATATGCAGTATACCTTTTTATAATTATACAAACCACTGCAACACAATACAAAATAGCAACAACTCCAGCACAGACCACCACAAAGCTCAGATTATAACTCAAACCCAGCAGCCAACTAAAGAAAACAAAGCTTTCAAGCAGAGTACGTTTTACGTTTAAAAAACAACTTACCATCCTCCACCAGAGACTCCTCCAGAGACTCCAACAAAGACGTGTCTGAGTCGAGGCCGCCCTCCCACCCGTTGTTTGCCGGTCTGTGGCCGTAAATGGAGGCCAACAAGTCAAACCACTTCCAGGTCTTTCTGCTACTTCAGTCGTTGTGATCCTTGATGGCCCAGTAGTCGCTCTTGAGCTTTTTTAACTTTTCAGCATTGCTGAAAAGTTCAGTCGTAGCCGTGCTGTGCCATTAATGCCGCGACTTGCTGGTAGACCCTCTCATTTCTTGTAGTTGGTAGTTGGTCTTTTTTAGAACTGCTCCGAATGCTTCGGTATTTAAAAATGGCGGGTTTGTCTGTTTCGGGTGGTGATCCTGTGCGCGCATTGATGACACAGTGATGCAAATGACGTCTGCTGTGCTTTTAGTACCCGCTCCAGTTTTTTTGGAACCTCGACAAACGAAAAAGGGCGAGTCGAGTCGAGCCAGTTCCATGTAGTGGAAAAGCTCCATTAGAGTCACCCACAGTTTACAATATGGATTTGAAATAACTTCTTCTCGAGCTCATGAGCAGCAGTCGTGTGACAGCAGCAGACTGTGGTGGTGACCCCTGCAGTGACCCCACCCCCACCACAATCAGTGTACAGCTGTCACTACGGAGAGGTTAGACACTTATTGGGGGGGGGGGGTGTATTGTACCAGACTGGGCCACAAACAGGTGACCTTTGAACTCTGGATGTCAGCATGGAGCCTTCCATTGTGCAGACACACCGTCTGAGGTTTCCATGGTTACGCGGCCATACTGCAAACTTCTCTTTGCGATCACAATGAGAAGTTGACTCGACTGCTTGTATTTTTATCGTACAATAAAAAAATTCCCATTCTATACACACACACACACACACGACACCTCTTGGTTACAGTTTTTTTTAAGGAAAAAGGCTGTGTCATTTTATGCACATAGCATCGCGGTCAGCTCTTCGTGTTGTGTCCCGTGTAGTTGCCTAGTGACATGCAAGCCTGCTTGTTTTCACCCACTGCAAACTCACTCCAGCATAGCATAGCCATCGCGGCGTTCCCACCGCATTTCAAAGTGGAGCAGAGCCTCAGTGGTGAGTGATAAGCAGCTTTCCACAATCCTCCTATTAGCGTACACCTGTAATCTGCTAGTGCTTAGTTTTTAGCTAAGCGGGTATGAGGAGAAAGACCCCCAAGCTGTATGAATGTATGGATACACACAAAAAAAGAAAAAAGAAAAAAAAGGCAACCTTCAAAACATTAGACTGGGAAGTCCAACAGCTGCTCACAGACATGCCACACACACCATTTAGTCAAAACGTGTGGCTGGGAATACCCCAAACCACAAGCTAACAGTCTCCCGTAGAGACCTGGCGCTAGGCTAGCTCCAACAGGAGCCGTAATTGGTGCGTCTTATCATCAGACCATGAGCACGGCAGTTGAGTGGGAAGAATCCAGACACATTTATGCCATGACATTTTTTTATGTATTTTGGCACAACATAAATCAACTTGAAAACCAGATGGGGCCTTCCAATTTTACTCACGCTATGCTTCTATTCAATGACCGTGTGTTGGCGTACTTCCGTGTGTTCTGCCATAGGTTTAGGGTTTCAATTGACGGTTGTCGTCTGTGGTTCTCTCAAGCCGGCTTTGTTGTTTTATGAATCTCGAGTGAGTTGTTATGTTCTGAGATGGACCGGTGAAAAGGGTCAGATGTTTTGGTTTCTAGCTTCCTGGGACCCACTGGAAATATCGTTAGCAGGTCTCCTCAGAGAGATTTCCAGAGAGAGAAACAAGGCTGTAGATCAGCGTGTTGGTGTTAATTGTTGAAGCAGACGGCGAGCTCTGGCTGGCCCATTTGGGCACCCGATTGGAGCTGTGGATGAGACCCAATAAAAAACACATCTCAGCCAATCAGCTTTGGGTTAATTAAATGCCTGTCCCCATCTACACAACCAATGTGCAACAAAGTTGTTACAGTAAAGTACTTTGTAGTCGAGTGCTGTAAACTGCTCTTTTATTACCCATATTTACCCACGCAACCGGAAACCATTTTAAAGATGACAAATTGAGCTTCTTTAGCAAATTTGCTGCCTTGAAATCTGTCTGCATGTTGATATCGACACACTGTGGCATAGGAATAATAAAGTGTTTAGCTACTATTTCTCTAACATTTTAGGGGGTCCATTGCATGCTGCATAATAAAGCGACACAAGGACAGCAGCATGAATGAAATCAGTAGATCATACACAGAGCCTTCCGAACTCGCGCAGATGAAACAAAGTAGGCTGTGACCAATGGACAAATCCTGGCTTTTACTGCCAAACCAGCCCACCTCGCCCACCCCCACCTCCCTACGTCGCGTTACCAAGGATCTGAGTGAACATTTCATTATCCTCCACAGTCAAGAGAAGCTTGTAATAGCTGACCAAAAAAACCAATGACTGGATTGTTTACAAGTTGTGTTCAAAATGTACTAGCCTCAGGAAAGATGAGCAATGCAGTCTTTTATTTCACTGCTTCTCGTCTATCTTTTTTTATCTTAATCACAAATACGTTCAATCAAAGATAAACAGACACAAGTCCTGGTTTATCAAATTCCTGGTTCAATGGCCTCAATGTAAAATTAGTTATTGACCAGTTAACATGAAATAAATAATAATAATAATAAGTATGAATACTGCGATGATGAATCACACATGTGCAAACATGTGCATGTATCTGCCATCACCTGCACACTCAAAGTGACTCTCAGACATGATGATCAACGGTGTTTGTAATTTTATCTGGTTGTATTGTAGTGTAGTTGTGATGTTGAGCCTGTATTTATCCCACTCCTATAAAAACACTTTCAAAAGCCACATTTGAAGGCACAATCGCTCAAACATAACGAAACCTAAATACCACTCCGTTTCTCCCTAGATGTAGGTCTAGTTTAAAGTCGATGTGGAGATGGCTAGTCAGCAGGCTGAGTAGTAATAATAGGTCTGGGCTTCAAACTGCTAAAACTCTCGCTGAAGCAGCAGCTCCATAAAAATGCCTGCGGGGCATAAGGGCAAAACTAAGTCACAAGTTTGAGATAGCAGGACACACACACACACACACGCACACGCACGCACACATAAATGTGCATTCAACAAAAAACTAGTTGAAAAAAACTGACTTTGTGAAAAAAAGAACTTTATTTTGCAATATGCCAAGTAAGCTAAAATTAGTAGGCCATAAAGTACAGTAAGGGTTAAGACTACACATACCAAGATGTATTAAAACGAAGAAATGGCTGGCAGCTCATTTCAATCCCAACCATATGAGGACTTGCTGGACTATGCTGCATGGAAGGAATATCGGCTCGGTGGAAGCAAAGGTTCTGGAATCACCATCTTCATCTGCAGAAGAAATTCCTCAAGAAATGGACAGGGGTCCCAGGATGGCTCCCCAACCCCTGTACTACCAACACCCCCACCACGCCCCCTAGCTCACTAGGGCCCAGGACACCACCAACACACACATTCCTCACTTCATGTTCTCACCATTGAAAGGTTTATATCATGTGCCTCTCAAGTCTCACAACAACCATCTTGTGATGATTGCAATGTTCTAGCAATCATCACAAGATACACATACCAGTGGTATTGGTATTTTTCTTCAACATGTAAAAATATAAATCAATCAATCAAACTTACATTTCACAAACAAATGTTATAATAGTATACAAATCAAAACCACAATGGATGGATCTTAAAGTGTATGCTAGATTTTTCTTTTGTAAAGGAATGTTTTGATTCCGTTTTTGGCACAGTGGACGTACAGTAATAAACATTTTGACGTTGCGAGAGACATTGCTTAGAGGCGGTCTCGCACCCATGTTTGTAGATGGGAGAAGCAAAACAAAAAAAATAACAAGCCCCATTCATGATGGGATTTCTTCCTGAGAGGTTTTGGGTTGGTTCCCAGTGGAGACGGGAACAGACGGTTTTCAGAAGGCTGCATGTTTTATTTTAATCATCTTATTTTATCAAAAAACACGATGCTGAGCTACGCTAGGGAACGGAGCGAGCCCTTTGGCGGTAAACCAAGCTCCCTCAATTTGACACGTTGGCGGCCCTCGGAGCTAACGAAAGCAACGGCAGCCAGCACTGATCTCCACTAGGAACTTGTGCTCTCGGCCCCTCTGCGACCTCCTTTTAGGAGGCAAGCAAGGGCCCCATAGGGGCCCTTTAACCTCTGAGGCCTCGTGTTCTCAAGATGTTAAACCCCAGGAGGGACACTCCTCAATGTGAGGATTGTGTTCCACTGATCATTGACAAAGCCCTTTTAAACTTCAAAATAAAAGACATCAAATAAGGGGGATGCCATGATTAACAGCAAAAAATGCTCTGCTTAGGTTCAAAGGGATTAAAACCAATTAAATTAGGAATCCACAAGTCTGGAGTGCCATTGCACCTCATTCATTTAACTAAACATTTGTCTAAAAAGGGGCTGAACTGTAGTAGAACATCCAATTCCATCTACACACAGAAAATCTCCAAGCTGATGTGCATTAATATTCCAAGTCAATAGCTGCACTTTTTGCTTGTGTTGTTACTACCGCAGTGGATGATTATGCATGGGAGTTTATGTGTCTGGCGGGCTGGAGACAGAGTCAACAGACTGGGTCAATGTAATCAGTGCCAAGTAGACAGCTCCCCAGCTGTCAAACAAAAGCCATGCTGACAGCAGCCCAGAGGCTCAAAGGCTAGAAATTATTTCTTGAACATCTTACACAATTTTTTCTTACATTTGCATTTCTTCACCATCTCAGCGAACCATACGGCTCTAATAGCCAAAAACCCAAAATCACTCTCTTGGTTATTTAATGGCTTAAAAGAACCCTGAAAATGCTTCTAGCGAATCACGTGCTATTGCTAGCCCCTACAGGCTTTCGGATGGTGTGCACAGTCCCTTAGGCCCCTTAAGCAACAATTTGCTAGTGGCTGCAGCTGAAACAACCATGTCCTCCTAACACAGAAAACGAAGAGTCACTTCCTGTACCTGTTCACTACCATCTTGACTCCGCCCCACCCCCCTCCCCAGCTTCAGCACCTCTTTATAAAGTGCAGAAGTGTGCCAAGAGTACATATAAATAAATGTAGTACTGTAAGCAGCCAATATTAGTTACCTTCATGAGAGCTGCGACATTGTTGAGAACGGCTGGTCTCTCTTTGGCCAGGGCCAACAGGTAGCACATTGCGTGTTCCCTGTCCTGAACCTGGGCTGGTCTCGGTCTTATTACAGGTGGTGGCCCACAGCCACTCAGCACCTCGTACCGATCCATAGGTGCTGGACTGGAAGTGTGAACGATACTACTACTGTTTGTGGTCGCTGACGCCGTTTTTTTGTGGTGGTTGTGCCGCTCCCCTCTGTGTTAAAGTCCACAGTGCCGTGATTCAGTTTTAAAAAAAACTGCCTGCCAGCGCAGAGGTAGATAGATAAAAAAAAAACAAGGTGTTTCACAACTCAAGTCTATAACGCTTTGTTGGGTCAGGAGAGAGAGAGAGAGGGAGAGAGAGACCCCCCTCCCCATGACCTGGAGGGGGTGTGGCTTTTAAAGGGGGAGTGGTTTAGAAGTTCAAGCACATGTGGGAACTTCCTCCAGTGGGAGGTGCTTTGCCGGTGAGTTCCAAGAAAAGCAACACAGCCTATAAAAGTATATATATATATACCCACACACACACATCATGACATATACTGTATATACTATATATGACAGAACTGGTTGCTGGTCCTGATTCCTGAGACACTTAAAGTTAATATTAGCATGGCCAACATTATGATATCAGATAATATGGCTCATGCTTTAAATGGGGCACATATAATTGATGCTACTCTTCATTACCCTTTTAACTTTCCTGCTTGCCTGGATACAGTACACCCAGAGGGCACGTGCAGTGCACACACACACACATAGGGTGTTGAAGCGGATGCCAGTCTCCATATAAAAGGAGAACAACATATGTTAAACTGGTGAGGCTTAAGGCTCTGTTATAATTGTTTCCTCCACAGGAGCACTTGGGGATTTTCCCCCATTCTGAACTGTGTGGTGAGGTTGCCCCCTCTAGTGGTGAGCCCACGCAACGCCGTGGAGTGACAGGAAACTAAGGTTTATTGTTATGACTATGACTATGGACACTACTCATTTTCTATTTTCTAACAATTTAGTTTTACTTAAACAGTTTTGTTTGTTATGCATTATGTCTGTCCATTTTGGCACCCATTGCACTCCCCTCTTTTTTGTTCCTTCCCAAAGTTTGGGAAGGAGTGTTTCCTTGCTCTTTGGGGGTTAGGGGGGTGTCATAAATATATGGCCTGTGAAGCCCTTTGAGACTGTAACTGTGATGAAGGGTTATACAAATAAAATGGACTTGACTTACTATATAGCACATGTCTTATTGTTTATCCTGTGTTGTGTGACGATCTACAACAGTCAAATGTCACCAGCTACCGGCGTCACCGTCAAAGCAGATTAAAAGAAAGAAGAAAAAAGAGCTACGTCATCAGCCAACACATTGTGTTGACACACACACACACACACACACACACACACACAATGGAATCCACATGTCATATTGTGTTTATGCAGTCAAAGGTGGATTAAAAAAGAGCTTTTATTTCAGACAGAGTGAGATATCTCTACTAGCAACCTAAATCATTCAGCTGTTCCATTCATCCTAAGTTGCATTGTTCTCTCCTTCTTAGCATTTCCCCAGGTCTCTAACAGGCCCCATGCCCAGACCTAGTGACAGGTCCTCTGGGTGGCCGCCCACGTGATCTGATGAGAGACGCAACAGAATCCAGGTGCAAAAGGCACCCAGTAAGTTTGGTGGACCTAGTCATCGAAACAACCTTGTGAGGTGATAGGAATGACTGTTGCCTGAATTAACGTGTGTAAACACATACACCAATAACTACAATACATACCCCC
>OMKN01043558.1:0-14474 GCA_900302345.1 Melanonus zugmayeri | reverse complement strand
GTAGGAAGGAGCGCCCTACTCTTAATATAACAACACCCTTCTAGTCAGTGTTTCCGGGTGCAGCAGGCACAGCCCAGCGGGGGAAATAAATGACCAACCCAGTATTTATCGTCAGGCCGACCAATGTTTAACCATTGGCTGCGGAAGAACACAAGTTTGTTTGGGTTTCTTGCCCACTGTTTCCATGGCGACGACGGAGCAAAGCACAGATTGATTTGATTTATTTTCTGTGGTGTTTTCTGAAATCATTAAACTGTCTTTATCGGAACATTTTAATTGATTTGAAAGACTGAGGGAGTGAGAGATGTTATCACAAACAGTCCTTTTGCATGTCCTTCATGACGTGAATTCACAATCAATTCACTTTGGATGAAAGCGACTTAAAGTAAACTACTAATAAATAAATAACCGATAAATACTAACACTAAAGCACTGCGTCCTTGGCTTGGTGTCTTGGTCTTTGTCTAAGAAGTATTCTTCTGGACCACCAAACACATGGGCTGGCATGGCCAAATGAGGACCTGTTAGAGTCAAGGCTTGTCTTAATGGCCTGCTTACATAAAACGCCATGTGAGCAGTGAGAGGCTGACCCATCATCATCATCATCATCAGGACACAGAGCCAAGTGTCTCTAATCTTCTGCACTTTGTGGTCAACCGTCCCTCAATGTTCCCCTGTTCCTCTCACGCTCTCTCTCTCTCTCCCTCTGTCTTTCTATCACTCTCTGTGTTTCTTTTTATCAGGTTCTTGCTTTCTGCCGCTCCCTCCTTCCATCACTCTCTCTCCTCTTTCTATCACTACTCTATCGCTACCCCTCTTACTCTCCCTCTATTACTATATCTCCCTCTCTCTCTCTTTCCATCACTCTCTCCCCCACTCTTTCCCTCCCACTCTCTCTTTCCTTCTATCTCTGTCCTGCTCTTTCCCTCTCTCACTCGCCCTAGCTTAGCTCTTCTCTGGACATGTGTCTGTAGATGGAGACCCTAATGCCGGATGGGCAGAGAGGATGAGATGGGAAGAGAGAGGAGAGAGAGGAGAGAGAGGGAGAGGGGGGGGGGACGGACAGACGGACGGATGTACAAGGGGCCGATTCATCCGACTGTCAGTGAAACACAGAGAGTCTCTTAGTTTCCGTTGCGCGTTATAAATACAAGCTCGGTCAGTCATCAAATTAGAGCCATCTGCATTGGCCTACAACCAGGATCCTGCTGGACACACAGTTAAAGTGTGTCCAGTGTGAGGGGCGGGCAGGGCCATTCAGAGGCGATCAAAGACTGCACCCAAGGTGGAAACAACCACCTGCTCGCGTGTGCTGTGTGGCCATACATGTGCACAAACACACACAAGCACACACACAAGCACACACACACACAGCTCTATTCTTGATGGTGTGTGGAAGTGGCACACCACCGGCGCACACGCCTCTGCAATAGCCCATCGAGTCTAAAACAGCCGCTGGAAACAAAGTGGTACCGCGGTGTGGTGGCTGTGGGCTGTTCATGTGTTACGTGAGAGTCGTCACCAGGCGTGCGGCGGTCAGGGTGTCTAAATCGGCATCCAATACAAACAATAATAATTGTAAGTAAATAGACATAGATTATAGATATGACATTTAGATATGTTGCAGCATTTCTTCCTTAATCACATAGTGAAGGATTTTTTTTAACCCATAATGGCTGAATACATTCTGCCGTCAGTGGACAGGAAACAATACATCATTTTCGCAATATTTTTTTCGTCACACAAGCATATCAAAACATCCTATTGCCTGCTACACGCAGCTTAGCATAGCGTGATGGACACACTAATGAACAGAGCAGAGAGTAGGTCTATTGTTTCTCATTAAAATGTTAAAATGTCCTTTTTTCCTTTAGGCAAGAGCAGCAACGAGCTCAGCCCGAACCAGAACATCCTCTGGCAGTATTGCCTTGGCATTGCTCCCGCTCTGCCTCTCTCTAGCCCTTCATCTCAATGCTCAATGAATAGTTCCTAAAAAGGCTCAGCTTTAAAGGAGCACGGAGCCTATTGTGATTTTATTTTTATTCTTTTAATGCATTGCCTTCAGCGCAGGCCCCCGTCTTCCTCTGGTTGGATTTTTCGCCTGAAGTCTCCACTCAATTAGTGCTAGATCTTTTTGCCTTTCTCTTGCGGCATAGACTCTGGCACAGCTGTACCAGTCCGACGACGTGGGCACCCAGAATCATTTGTATTAATATGTTTTGAGATACTGTATCTTTTTGTCAATAGTTTGGTCAATAGTTTCCTGAATCATATCTAAATATACACTATCTAGTAGTGTATTGTTGTTGTTGTTGTTATTGGCAATTAATTGAAAAATAATTAGTTTATTTATTAGATTATTAGTTAAATAGATGATTCCTGCAATTGTATCTCAGGTCTCTTTCTGCAATGTAGCCTGTCACCACTTTGGGGCCCTATTTCAAGAAGCTGGATTTGCAGGATAACCAGATATGTTAAGTCAGAATTCAGGGAATGGCAGAATTTTCGGTTTCATATACCAAGCTTAGACTAATCTCAGTTCAGGCTCAGTTCATCTCAATTCAGGTTAGGCTCACAGCAACTCATGCTGTGAGCCTAACCTGGAGCACACCTGGTACACAGTAGGTTAACTCACCTGGTACACAGCAGGTTAACTCACCTGTACACAGCAGGTGAGCTCCGAGATAACTCCGCCAACGGCTGCAATTCCAACTTCTTTCTATCGTCTCATTGGTTTAGAGATAATGGCAACGAACAACTCGTCTCGTCCAAAATGATTGTATTCCAAGGTGCATCATGTATTAATACACTTTATTAACAATGTTTTGTAATGCACATCATTCAATGGATGCATGTTCAAAGTATGTCACTACATTAGGCTGTATAGTAAACTACAGCTTCACTGTTCTTCAAAAATAAATAGATCAATAGAGGTCTACTATTAGGCCTATAATACTTGTTTTGTTATTTTTATGACCAATAAAAAAACTGTCTGGCTAGATGGCTTCAACTAGTCTCACAGAGCCTTTCCATGGTGACATAGTGCAAATGAACTGACTGACTGGTTTTAACCAATAAAAGCACTGAAAATAGCAAAGACGGCTTGGGCATTCGAGGTTCCTCGAGATTTAAATCAGCTGTTCTGAAACCGAAAATCCCGAGAGCCCAGGGAAGTGCTCGCTTCAGTCAGAATTCTGGTTTAAGCCTTAAACATATCCTAACCTGCTACTTGAAATAGACCCCAGTAGGCTACTCTTCAACACAGAACAATGACAAAAGCCTCATCTGTAATCCGACAGTAATACAACACAGATGGGCCACCAACGATTTGCCGCTTCCTCCTCAGAACAGCAGAAGAGTGTAATGAAAACGTAGCTGTCTATACTCATCTCTCCGCTTGAGACGGTTCATCACTAACCGGCGTTTATGACAGGGACGCCTTGGAGCCGAAATCAAACGCCTCTTTGTGTAATCACAAAGCACGGGCGAGACGATAAAGGCTTAGTTTTTTTGTCCTTTTGGCGACAAAAGACACTGGCTGTGTTCACACATCTGTGGCAGAAGAATTAATTTACAAGCTGGAGACGAGATGTGAAAGAGAAAATGAACTGTGAGGTTTCAAGTTGTCTGTATACAACAACCTAGAGACTGTCAACACACACTCACACATACACACACACACATACACAACATACACCCAATGACCCAATGAGTGCTGAGTGCTGTGAAAATACTTCATCCTTTTATAGTTACAGAATGTGGATGTTTACTTTCTTCGGTGTGGTTATTTGGTATGAAATAGCAGACATGACTATGGTATTATTCAATGACATATGGTCTGCTGGCGTTGTGCCTAATCTACTGGCAAGCTATGCGATGTGTTGCTATATTTGCTTTTAAGTGAGACCCTTTGTCCCATATGGCCTTATTGGAATGCTGGGGTTCCTCTGACACAGCAATATCCACCCCTTATTCCCCAAATCCTGCATAATGTTCAGCAGAGGGCCTTCACTGTCTTCCAAGAAAATATCATGTCTTGACCTTAGACCCCTCTGCCAAAGCATGCTAGTGTCTCTTGCATCCCCCCACACAATTTTTTCCCCACTTCGACTTGGCTATGGCTCCGGAAAACCAAGTCATAGGAAACACTGTTCTGGAACCGGTCCAGTTGCATTTCTGAGAATTACCGTGGGGAAATCATTTCACTTCCTCCATGGCTCGCAAATTTGTTTCGAGGGGGCTCCCGAGGGCATGGGTTTCGAGGCAGGTGGCGACATTTGCATATCATTGGAGTGGAGACAACTCAAGCCTGGGAAATCCCAGCTCTGTGGTGTCTCTGTGCCAAGCGGAGCTCTCAGGGGCTAATGAGTGATGTCTTACTGAGAGAATCCCTTTGAGGTCAGGAGAGCCACGCTCTGGCCAGTCGCAGCTGGCTGGCGCTTGATAACGCCGCCACAGTCGATCCGGAATTAAGTTTCCTTTCTCACATGCAATGCTGCAATGCAGGAGAAGATAAATACAACAAACATGGTCTGAGGATCCAATCATGAATTCCTGTGTCATCAGAGGATTTATGATCAGAATGACGTGAGAGATTATTGGCATACATCGCAGCCTTCCTGTTTTGTGCTGGACTTATGAAACAAGCTTGAGTGCTTTGTAACAGGACATTTTTAAACACTAAAAACACCCTACGCCCTAAACTATGTGCACCCTAAACTGTTAATTCCATTATCTTCCATCAATTAGTAAAATATCTGTTGTTTGCCTTCTTTATGCAATTCAATTATCAACAAATGTTCACACTCTTCAATCTCTGCTCCACAGTGTCCTACTTCGGAGACAGCTACTGCAGAATACAAGCCATCCAAGATGTCTCCACCTTTCAGCTGTCCCTGCAGTTTAAGACCAGCCGCCGCAGTGGCCTGCTCCTATTGGCTGCCGGGATGGAGGACTACTTGTTCCTCGAGCTCCAGAATGGGAAACTACAGGTGAGACATGTGTAATGTTAGGAGGATCCTTGACACAGCTTTTTTAAACAAGGGAAGGCGATATAAAAATAAAAAAATTAAAAAAAATAAAAACATTTGAAATTGTTCCAGTAAGTCTTGGAATAATTTCCTGTTTAGGTCAACTGGTAGAGCATTAATGCTGCCAGGCTTCAGGGTTCGTTTTCCAGGCCACCCATGCTAAAAAAAAAAAAAGTATGCACTCACAGTATTGCAAGACATTTTGGATAAAAGCATCCTGTTTTTGTGGGCTTTTTTATTAAAAAGTGTCTATGAAAGCCATTAAACAATCACAATTCATATGTACAGTTGAATACATATGGTCATTTGGAGACCACACAGACCAAAATGTAGTAGAAAAGGGAGTATTAGTTAAATATTTGATATTTGTCTCATTACATCAGAATAGTTTAAATGAGAACTTCTTCTCTTTCACCAAATAACTCACTATGTACCTGAGTATTTCTTTCCACAGCTTGGTGAACAATATCAGTTCTGAGGTCATGAGCACATTTTATGGTTCGGATGTAATAGTTCTAAGTAAACACATTTACCTCACCTTCACGGTCAGTGGAGCGGTTAGGGAATCTGTTGTTTCATTTCGTCACTGATTATGTCATTTGGACACTGGATCCTGACCTTTACAAAGCAACACAATTGTTTTCACATGAATCATATTTTAAGGTGTGGTGATCTCAATTGACATTGTAAAGTCTAGATAATGTAATTGTTATGCGCTGTTTCTCGCTGTCATCAATGTGAGACAAGACAGTGTTCACTCAGAATCCATCCATCCATCCATCTTCTCCCGCTCACTCAGAATGATTCAGTTTAATCAGATACACAAAGCATATATACAGTTTGTACGTGATCGTCACGTCTATGGGATGTGAGAAAGAATGCATGGTCTTACATAGAGATAAAACAGAAAATGTCTGTGAAGCGAGGACAGTTGTTTTCCACAGCTTCAGTCAGGAGAGTAAAACTTAAAGGCCTCACAAGGCTAACAGATAAGAGTGTGATACAACTGTCCTAGCATTTTGGAGTCACATACACAGCAGAGTGGAAATTTACCAGGGTTTCTTCTCTTTACAAGGTTAGGTGAGGAAAATACATAGTTGATACATGACACAACTCCCAACAGTAATCAAATTTGCTATTAATAATATATCTACATAATATGTATATGCCATCTATCCATTACATAATACAAAGTATGAACCAACAGATTCATACAAACGATATTATATTGTATATTAAAATTGTGATCCATCTTTGTATCTTCACAGGCACGCATGAACATGGGCGCAGGAGAGGTAAAGCTGTCTTCTTCCCTCGGAGTGCAACTGAACAACCTCCTGGAGCACCATGTTTCCCTCACCCTCATGGACTCCAAACTCACCATGACGATCGACGAGCTGTTCCCCACATACGTCCCTGTGCCCGGTGCGGACGAAGAGGAGCTCAACATTGACCTCGGCGTCTGGCTGGGAGGAACAGGAGATCTGGACGCCCCATTCCTCAGCAATGCCGTCCCGCCATTCCGAGGCTGCATGGCCGACGTGAAGTTTGAGTCGCACGGGTTCGACATCCTCAACTCGGAGCTGAAAGACTGCCGTGACACCAAAGAGTCCTGCAGCACTGAGTTTGAGGCCGGTGACGGTGAGGCCACCAGTTTCATTAGCCCCGATTCGTTCGTATCTTTACCCACCTGGAGCGGATCGAGTGTGGCGGGCCGCGCCTTGGAGTTCCTGATGAAAACCACGATCGAGGACGCGGTGCTCGTTTTCCATCCCGGCCGCGAATCTGATTTCATCGCCGTCGGTGTTGTAGGGGGCTTCCTCAAAGGAGTGGTGGACCTTGGAAAAGGCATGCAGGTTCTGGATAACACCCAGGTCAAGCTGGACGATGACCAGTGGCATAGAGTGAGGCTCCAGGTGGATAAGACTTCATTCGAGATTAATGTTGATAGCCAGGCCAGCTCCCTCCCACTGGACGGCTCACAAAGTTTGGACTTAGTAGGAAATCTATACTTGGGTGGGATCCAGAGGAAGATGAAAGATGTGTTCCATGATAGTGGCATCTTGGATCGTATGGAGGAAGAGATCACATCTGAGTCTTTCATCGGATGCTTCGGGGAAATCAAGGTGAACCAGAAGGACAGGAGTTTGCAGGATGCTTTGGTGACTAAGGATGTCCACGTGAAATGTGAGGGAGAGGACTACGACTACTCAAGCTACTATGACGCGGAGGCCACCACCACCGCAGCCCCCGTTCGAATTCGATACGTCGACGTAGACCCCAACGAACAACGCCACTGCTATCCAACCGAGGGAATGCCAGAGGCTTTCCGAAATATCACCAAACTCCTCGATGTCACCCCGTTGCTTGTGCCTGAGGGTGGCGAAGCACTCCTGGATATAAATAACCTAAGCCCCACATTCGATTTAAATACGGTAGGAATGCGCCAGTCTCAGATCATCTTCACCCTCAAGAGCGATCCCTGGTATGGACTTCTCGATATGAATCTCAATACGAAACACACACAAAAGTTCACCCTGCTTGATGTTGTCAACAAAAAAATTAAGTATCTACATGACGGGAACGAAAAGTATGGCGATCAAATACAGTTAGAAGTGGCTGCCTACAGTAACGGCTACGTACCAGAGTGTCTCAAAACACCACGTGAGTACATACTTCCAGTGGAGGTTATTCCTGTCAACGACATCCCACAACTTGGCGGTGGAGACATTCTGGTTACGGAGAATGGTAGAACACGCTTGAGTTCCAACCTTATTAAAATATTGGATTCAGACACGCGTTGCGATGAATTGAGGATAACAGTAACCTCAGCACCTTCAAGGAACATTTACCTGGAAAATGACCAGCAGCCAGGTAGACCCATTACCGAGTTTACATGCAGGCAGCTGAAAGATGGACTCATCTTTTTTGTACACAAAGGTGGCAGTGTGGAGGATATCACCCTCGAGGTATCTGACGGCCATTCAGTCAGTCAATCGACAACTTTTAAGATGTCTGTTACAAAACCACATATGACAGTAGTAACCAATACTGGCATTGTATTGTCTCAGGGAAGCAATGCTACCATAGGTGTTCACCAGCTGGCTGTCATTGCTCATCCCCGTGATGGAGATGTGGTTTATAATGTTACACAACCTCTGCGGTACGGGGAACTGATCATTATTACAAGTAACGACATTCCCAAACAAATTACCTCTTTCTATCAATCAGATTTGGATCAGGGCAGCGTTCGATATGTTAGCACAGATTCACGTGACCAGGAAAACAATGTTATTGAGCATATTCAGTTTGACATCCACCTGGGACAGGTGTCCAAGTGGAATAACACTTTTGTTGTCAAGATCCTTCCCGCTCCAGTAAAGATTTCTCACCTAAACCCAGTGGGGATTGAAGCAGAAGAGGAGTGGTTGATCTCTCATACAAATCTTCAGGCAACGGTCAATGGGCACATGGCCAACCCACAGACGGTCAAATATGTTCTCCTGAAGCCACCAACACTGGGCAGTCTTCGATTCCGGGGCAGTGAGCTCTCTGAAGGCGACACCTTCACAGAACAGGATATTCGGAATGATGACCTCAGTTACATGCACAGTGTTCACAGTGCCGTGGAGAGTGTGGATCAGTTCCAGTTCAGAGTGTTTGTCGGGGATGAGCACTCTCCCATTTACACCATGCCAATTACCATCCTTTCCGATCCAAGCGCTGAGTCGACTGCTCCTCTTCTCACCATTGAGAGTTTGGCTGTGTTACAGGGAGGTGAGGACATTCTAAGCAAGAAATATCTCTGGGTTCAGTCGCCAAACTCTGCAGATTTCGTGTACCGGGTCACACAAAACCCGAAGCACGGCAGACTTATCAGGGAGTCCCCACCTGGGCAGCCTAGATTTGATGGAGGAGTACGAGTTTTCAGCAACGAGGACCTTGAGCTTGATCGACTCATTTATAAGCATGACGGCTCCAAGACGGACAGCGATGATTTTCATTTCACAGCGAGTGATGAGACCAACGAACAGACGGATGGCCAGTCTGTGATGGGCATTTTCAGGATAACCATTCAATCGAAGAATGAGCATGTGCCCGTGCGGGTCGTGGATAAGAGCTTCAACGTGGTCAGGAACGGTCAGCGCTTGTTGACCACCGACGTCCTTCAGTTCAGGGACGACGATGCCAACTTCAATGACACCCAGATTGTCTACGCTCACGAGGGAATCCTGTCGGGGCAACTGGTGTCGGCGTCCAACCCCTCTCAGCCGCTCTTCCGCTTCACACAAGCCGACTTGAGAGACAAGCGCATCCTCTTCGTGCACCACGGAGCCGACCGTGACCACATCCGGCTGCAGGTGTCCGACGGGCTCCACCAGACGACCACGCTGATGCAGCTGCAAGCCGGAGAGCCCTACCTGCGCGTGGAGAACAACACGATGGTGGTGATGGACCACGGCAGCACCAAGACCATCGACACCACGCTGCTGAGCGCCGACTCCAACATGGACGTCCGAGACGATGGCGAGATCGCCTTCGAAGTGACGTCTCCACCCGCTGACGGCAGGATCATCGTGAGTGGCATCGAGGCACTGAGATTCACCCAGGAGGACCTGAAGAAGGGAGTCGTGTCGTATGAGCACAACTACGAGAGCTTGAGGTCCAAGGACTCCTTTGGGTTCACCGTGCGAAGCAAAGGATATTCACAAGAGGGTACATTCAGGATTAAAATATTCAAGCAAGGATACCTTTCTGAACCAGAAGTGGTCACCAACGAGGTCCTCATCGCGTACGAGGGGGAACACACAGTGATCGACCAGGACCATCTCAAGGTACAGTTTGTTTGCTCTATAATAATAATAACTTGTATTTTGTAGAGGTAAACTGTATATGAAATTACTGCTTTAATTAACCTACCTACATTGTATGATGTACATGTGCTTTTGTTTAACAAGGCAGTATTTATGAACTCTGATAGTCATTACTGGCTGACTGAACACGTGTTAATAATTAATCTTTTTTATGTAATTTTCACATGACTCAAGTCAAGTCTTGTGATATTGTACAATATTTGTTTTGTAACTCAGATTCCCATTGCAACCACATGCAACCACCACTTATAATTCTGTACAATTGCTGCTTTTAATCTTGTTTATGTACTAAATTACAGTCTATTAAGTGTTGAAAACAGAGCACAAAGTAGGCTATACCCTCGGGACGTTTATGGAGCCCCCTGTAATTTATAAGATACAGTCTGCTTGCACTCCATCTTAAAAGTCAATTATATGAGCTTAATGTGTTTATATGGAATGATGATAATGAGAAAACAACTGTTTGGAATACATTGTGGAAAACTTGTGTAGACTTCCAATTTACCACTATTTAGTACTATTTAGCAATAACTACTTAGCAGACTCTTTTATCCAAAGCAACAGTGAATTTCTTTGAGCAACATGTCATTAATGAGCAGGTAGCACTTTTGTGGACATTGATGTTCGAACCCAAAACTTTTTAGCTAGGAGCCAAACACCCTAACTACTAGACTATCACACCGAATTCCTCTTCTGTCCTTTGCACCAACATGTCTTAAAGCATAAACCCCACTGAGCTACCTGAATGCTCATCATGTAAACCTTCACTTGTGCATCTTGCAGGTGGAGCAATCAGACATCCTACCATCAGAGATGGTGTTCACCATCAAGGAGCCCCCCCGCCTCGGACACGTGGTCATGTTGGTGAACAACTCGGAGCGAGCCGACGCCCCCGTGCTCGACTACATCCACTCGTTCACCCAGGACGACATCGACGAGGGCCGAGTCCTCTACGTGTCCGCCTCTCAACAGGTTCTTAACTCATCCAATCACCTGTCACGAAGGCACCAGTGAATAACGCTTGCTCACCAGTAGCTATCTGCTCTCACTAACGGTTCTCCCAACATCCCATCCTGGTATTCCAGGGCAGCGACGTCTTCCGGACAGACGTGAGCAACGGCTTCACCACCGTGGAGAACCTGGAGGTGACGGTCAACATCGTGCCGCGCCTCATCCCTCTCCACGGACACAACTTTACGGTGAAGGAGGGCCTGGGCGTGTCCATCACCACGGAGATCCTCAACATCTCCCACTCCTTCTACGACAACGCTAACATCGACTTCGTCGTGGAGGACCCTCCGCGGCACGGCGACCTCCGCTACCTGGACGGCACCGTGCAGGAGCTCACCTACTTCACCTGGGAGGAGGTGAGGAGGGGAGGGGAGGGGAGGAGCTTAACTACTTCACCTGGGAGGCGGTGAGGAGGGAGGGGAGGAGCTTAACTATTTCACCTGGGAGGAGGGGAGGAGTTTAACTACTTCACCTGGGAGGAGGGGAGGAGCTTAACTACTTCACAAGAGGGAGGGAGGAGCTGAGGGAGGGAGAAGCTGACCTCGACCCAGACATACATACACTTAAAAACTTCCTCTGCCATGGATTAGAATCAAGAGATAAGGCCAATAAATAAGTAAGGGGACCTGAACGGTTACGATGAAAGTCCCATGAATGAATATTAACAATTAATACATATCTTAAATAGACATGAAGCAGCAGTCACTAATGTCTAATAAAAAGTATTTTGTTTAATAAGATGACAGAAGATGGAATAAAATATGTTTCTCGTTGCTGTGGGTACCCTATATATCGTCTTCCTGAAGGGAATTTTTCAAATTAATTAAACAAAGGATGAAGGGTCCTGAACTATTAATGTTGCTTCCCTCCTGATTTGGGTGGTGTGTAGCTCCGCCGGTGGTCTCTGGGGGTCCGTATCATCTTGCTGGCTGTGTTAACTGTTTTTGCAAGCTTGCTTTTGCTGCTAGCCCCTACATTTCCATACCAGCATATGATGTCGTAGGAAATTACTTTCCACTTTCCACTACACCGTTGTATACTATCCTCAGGACTTCTTTGCTCACGTCAAAGCCATTTAATTTCCAAAAACAATCTTTGCATTGCCTTCGTAGTCTGAGTGCTCATTAAAATGTAAGTCTAAAATAATTCCTAAATATTTTAAACTACCATCTCTACAGCTTGGCCTTTAGTTGTATCATGCCTGCATGATTGATTGAAGAACCAATATACTAGTGAAATAGTGGTGGGATTTGCAGTCTCACAGAGCATTATAAGTACAGTAACCAATGCAACTTTTAAAAAGATTATCAGAGCAACATCAAAATTCTGCTTTTCTTTCTGGTATTGGTGTGTGGTTCATTCATGAATGCTTGAAAAAACACAACATGTTCTCCTATGATGTGACTCAACACTTCCCAATAGCCCACATAACTACACGGCGTGCCTACATACGGCATCATAACTACACACTATGCTAGAGCTGCCCTTTCCTGCTTTCTAATTTCACCAGAATGCCATCTTTCCTTCTTTGATGGGAGTGACTCTGCGTGAGACTAGTCATCACCACACGAGTTTCTTCACTCGTGTTCATTTTTCCCCCTCTACTGTCTCTCTCGTGGATTGTGTGTGTGGTACCAGACAGAACGAGAGAGAGAGAGAGAGAGAGAGAAAGAGAGAGAGTAGAGAGAGAGAAGGGAATCCTCAGATTGCCACACTATTATCTTGTCTTCCACCGTGCGGTTTGGGGGTGACCCATATATATATGGGCCATAATTACTTGTGGAAAAACATATATTTGTAATGTTTTAAACAGAGTTTGTTAGTCATGTGTCGTATAGCTCCTGCATGTAGCTCTGTTCTTCTTTGTTCTGTTCGCTGCTACATTGTGGAAAAACTGACAGGGCCCTAGAGCACCCGGGAGCCAAATGAACGTGTTCCCATAATAACAAGCCCTTCTCCCCACACTTACTGCCATTCTCTCTCTCTCTCTCTCTCTCTCTCTCTCTCTCTCTCTCTCTCTACATGTCTCTACTCTTTCTCGGTCTCCCTACGCTCTCTCTCCCTCCTTCTGTACTCTGTCTACGCTCTCTCTCTGTCTACTCTCTATCTCTCGCTCTATATATCTCTCCCCTCTCTCTCTCTCTATTATCTCTCTACTCTGTCGATTCGTTCTCTCTCTCTACTCTCTGTCTCCTCTATGTATCTCTACTCTCTCTCTGCTCTCTCTCTCTTCGTCTCTCTACCCTCTATGTCTCTCTCTCTTCTCTCTCTCCATCTGCCATGTAGGGGACTGGGGGGTGTCCCTGACTCAGCTAAATAAGGTTACACTTGGATCTGGGAAGAGTAACTCACACCGTATATAAGCAGCATTCCAGATATGGCTATGATAAGTGCTCTCCTCCTCCTCCTCCTTTTCTCATACCAACTGCGGGGGTTTTCTGTGCGTTTGTTTACTCTTCCCAGAGACATCCAGACTGCTATTTTCCCCCAATGAGCACCACATTGTCCAGAAATGCACACACTTCAGTTTAATGCGCGTTCAAACCGGAGCGTATAGCCGTTCCAAAATGAAAGACGGATGTGGTTTGTTCCTCATTATCGAAAACATAATTTGGACATTTTTCAGGGTGGTGCTCACTGATGTGGAGAACAGTGGGTCTTTTAAAAAATACAAAAAAATTAAAAGCGAGATGCAGGGTTTCCGCTGGCGGTAGCGCCGGGGGCCAGCCCTCACCCGCGCCGGGGACATGGTTGAGATTGGTCACGGAGAGCTGCGGCGTTAGCGTGGCGAAGCGTGACTGTGGCTCGCCGGGGGTTATGCGAGGGCACGCCGGCCTGGAAGCAAAAGTACAGTATGTACAGGAGGAGGAGTACAGGAGGAGGAGTATAAGAGGAGTCCGCCGGTCTGCAGCGGCCTAGCAGGATCTTTAGCCCGGTTGTGTTTGTTTGCTGTTTGAGGAGACATCTCGTGAGGTTGGTGAGAGAATCGTGAAGGACACTACAGCACACGTGATCAGAATGCCGTTTGGCACGTGAGCGCCAAACAGCATTCTGATCACGTGTGCTGTAGTATTATTATTAGTGGTGTTATTATTGAGTGAATCCCAGTGGAAGAATATGTGGAAAGCCATGATCATCACTGTCATAATCTGGCCCTGAATGCTGTTTAATTAATGAGTATTAATGAGAAACTGTTCATTGGTTTTGGTTCTTGATCTAGTGTCCAATCACTTCCATGTGTCTGTAGGAACGTAACGGGATGCCACACAGACTGAGGAATCTCTTTCTTTCTTTCTTTCTTTCTTTCTCTCTTTCTCTCTTTCTTTCTCTTGCTTTATTTTCTCAACACAGCCAACAACCCACATTAATCCCACTCTATGCTCAATCTATTTATATAAAGACATTTCAACATCCATACAACTTCTCACAGTTAAAGTTGTGGGCAGCGCTGACACACACACACACACACACACAAGTTGCCCAAGAAAATATGGCCACATGTCCTACAAACACTCTCCATTGTTTATTGTGTTAGCAGGGAGAGTGATTGCCCTCACCC
>OMKN01043553.1:0-10057 GCA_900302345.1 Melanonus zugmayeri | reverse complement strand
GTCAACGCTCTGCCCTTCCTCCAGGAGGACCTGTACAACGCTGCACAGCCTGGTGAGTGGAGGTTACCTGCACAGATACACAGAGTGGAGATGACCTAAACCTATAGATACACACATACAGAGTGGAGATGACCTAAACTTATAGATACACATACAGAGTGGAGATTACCTATACCTATAGATACACATACACATACAGAGTGGAGATGACCTAAACCTATAGATACACACATACAGAGTGAAGATGACCTAAACCTATAGATACACATACAGAGTGAATATGACCTAAACCTATAGATACACATACAGAGTGGAGATTACCTAAACCTATAGATACACACACAGAGTGGAGATGACCTAAACCTATAGATGTACATACAGAGTGGAGATGACCTAAACCTATAGATGCACATACAGAGTGGAGATGACCTAAACCTATAGATATACATACAGAGTGGAGATGACCTAAACCTATAGATACACACACAGAGTGGAGATGACCTAAACCTATAGATACACACATACAGAGTGAAGATGACCTAAACCTATAGATACACACTACAGAGTGGAGATGACCTAAACCTATAGATACACACATACAGAGTGGAGATGACCTAAACCTATAGATACACATACAGAGTGGAGATTACCTATACCTATAGATACACATACACACACAGAGTGGAGATGACCTAAACCTATAGATACACATACAGAGTGGAGATGAGTGCTTATGGTTAGGGTTATGTATACAGTTTGAGGTAGAGTATGCTTATGTTTAGGTGAGGGATTGGTGTGGTTTAAGTCAGGGTAATACAATGAAACTAGCGTAACTAGCATGTCTGTGTGTCGTCACGGCAAGCACCATAGCCTCTGCCGATGAATAATACTGATCATTAATTGAAGCAATAATCTGGTGGCATAGTACTGTTGCCTTGGTAACGCTGGAGATGTCTAGAGAACTCTAGCTGCATATCCACAGCTAGACTTGGCATGCACATCGAGCACATACAAATGTTGTGTACTAATGCTCTCTTTTTCTCTTTCTCTCTGTCTCTCTTTGTTTCTCTCTCTCTCCCTCTCTTTCCCTCTATCTTTCTTTCTTTCTCTCTCTGTCTCTTTCTCTCTCTTTTTCTTTGTTTCTCTCTTTCTTTGTTTCTCTCTCATATACATCATGTATATCTGTGCAGCTCTGTTCCTGGTGGATAACTTCCATGAGGTGTACCTGTGGCAGGGCTGGTGGCCCCAGGACAGCGAGGCGCCCGGCTCGGCCCGCATCCGCTGGGACACGGACAGGAAGTGCACCATGGAGACGGTGCTGCAGTACTGCAGGGGTAACTACCTACCTACCTACTTCCTGTCCCTGAGACGCATGCAGCCTGTCACAAAGAACGACACACTTGTTGTTGTTGTTTTTTTTTAAGGAAGTGATAGGCGTGGTTGAGAATTTCAGTTTTTCTGTGAATTATTGCACCGTACAAAATGAGCTGAATAATGCAAATATGCATCCGTCAACCCATTGAAAACAAAGTGCTTTTAGTGGCGATGTCGCCTTGGGGCTTAACAGAGCTGCATGTGTTCGTTCCTCAGAGAAGAACGAGAAGAAGCCCGTCAAGTCGTACCTGATCCACGCCGGCCTGGAGCCCCTGACCTTCACCAACATGTTCCCCAGCTGGGAGCACCGCGAGGACATCGCCGAAATCACAGAGAGGGTCCGCACACATGCACACACGCACACACACTCACATGCATGCATGCATTGCACACACACACGCACACACACACTCACACATGCATGCAGACACACACACGCACACACACACATGCAGACACACTCACACACACACACACACACATGCATGCAGACACACACATGCATGCAGACACACGTGCACACACACATGCATGCAGACACACACACACTCACACACACACACACACATGCAGACACACACACACACACACACACACACCAACACACACTAACACACACACACCAAGTTACAGGCTAAAGAACACCTATGTGTATGCAGACTCGTGAGGACCTAGATACTGGAAGCAGACTCTCTAGGACCGTCTCCCTCTCCTCACCAACACACATGCGCTCAGCCAATAACAGAACAACACACACCCCCTCAATGTCCGATCACACTGAACACCCCCATCGTCCTCTCCCTGTCCCCGGGCAGGAGGCTGAGGTGTGCAGTCAGATCATCCTGGTGGAGGACGTCCTGGCCCGCCTGACCCAGGACGCGTACTCCCTGTCCCAGCTGCTGGACCGCCCGCTGCCCGAGGGAGTGGACCCCCTACGCCTGGAGGTCTACCTCTCTGACCAGGACTTTGAGGTGGGTGAACTGAGGTGGGCCACTCACAGGTCCATGTGCTCGTCTTAGTTAGAAGCAACCCAAGGTGGATTAGCAATTAACAATTACATGACACACACACACACACACAAACATTACCTTTGACCTTCAGGAGTGGCTTGGTCTCTCTTTCCTCCCTGTCTCTCTCTTTCTGTCTCTCTCTTTCTCTCTCTGTCTCTCTCTCACAGACACACACACACAGACACAAATAACCTTTGACCTTCAGGAGTGGTTTGGTCCTCCATTTCTACTGAATACATACATGCATATAGAGGAGCCAGATTTTGTCCTGTATATTTTAGGGAAGCCACGTTTTGTCGGGCGTTCTTTAAATATTCGTCTTATTTACAGTGACGTCTGCTTCGTTACCTTTAACTTGTGGTTGGACTCATCCGTGTTAACTCCATCTAACTCTCGCCTTACAGGGCAAGTTGTAGTAGAGGGGGATTCAGGTAAGCCATATGCAATTAAAAAATAAAAAATAAACTGCCTCTCTGTCTCCGACGACAGAGCCCTCTCCCTGTGTGCTCAACCTTTCCTTCTTCACCTTTCTTCACTTCGCTAGAGTGACACTAACGTAAACAAGTGTTCCCTACTGTGGAACCGAGGTTCACAAATACAGCATTCTTGATGTTACAAATCTATTCATCTACTGTATGTTGCATGTTTATGCTGTCACTGCCACTGAAATGGACTGTTTCAGTATTATTGCCAAATACAGATCAGCTGTCTTTATTTGTGGAAAATGTAATCTGAATATGAAATACAGTATTTTAAGTTTAATATATATTCAGAATATATGTAGGACTATAATGTGGAATTTAAAAAAAAGGTATTCTCCTTTTAACCTTTCCATATATAGAGAAGCAAACAATATTTTTATAATATTTATCATATAAACATATTTATTTTCAGATTCTTTGCTACTTTCAATTGAACGATCCGATATAAATTCTTTAAATCCCGAGATCAATCTTTGAATGGATGTATTAATGTATTTAATTTTTTTCATGGTAAAATATATCTGTTCTATTGAAGAGGTTTGGTTTTAGGACAGATTAACTGTTTAGAACAGACCAATCAGAAGTCCTCATGGTGATGACATCACAGTGCTGGTGGGCCTACGTGATGAAGACAGGTGTGTAGGATGAAGATGGAGAGGTGTACTGAATATGCACAGTCCCTTGGAGACAGAGTTAGATGGTTCCCTGTACAGTTCTCAGGAAATCTCTTTCATATATCTAATCAATTGGTATTGTAAATGAAATATCCCTAATTAATCAATATCAAATCAAATCGAATTGGGACCTTGTGAATTGCATCAAATCGGGAAATCAGTGCCGAAACCCAGCCCTAATATACATATTGTCTTGTCAGTTTAATTTGATCATTAGTATGTTTTGGAGACAGAGGGACAGAAGAAGAAAAGAGCAATACTGATGAACAATATACATAGAGAAATGTTAATCATCTCACTTTTTTTGACACGGTAATGACAATGTAAAAACATTTGGTGGGACCTCCCAGACCAAAAGCACCTCCACAGATGGGTCACGGCATGAAAATGTTTGGGAACCCCTGAGTATGACATGCTATAAGTATATCTCAAATGGTACTCGGCCTTTTAGGATTTCCCGGCAACGTTCACACTCTTGATTGATTCATTTCACACTCCTACCGCGTGTTTTGCGGGCTGCACTGCTTGTCTTCCCAAACACAGACACAAACAGAACCGCTTTCACCTTTCTCTTCTCACAAAGAAATTGCATGTGTAATTTCCGCTGTCGACCCCTTCAGCGGACCTCACGCCTGTCTTTAAAAGATAAAGGGGTCCTCGACGACACAAAGAGAGTGTCCTGTTTTATGGACACGTATTCCCCACTGTAATCAATCCAGCCAATACGAAGGCTGCATCGCAACAGACCCTTTTTACAAAGGCGTCATCGTAGGATAAACACAGTGTCACACATAACACTGATTATAGGTCTGCTCCTTTTATGTGCCGGGACACGGGAAGCAGACTGAACTAGTGGAGCTAAGTCTGCTAGCCACACTTCCCTGGTACATAACATAATCTATGATGACGCCGCTGAAAAGGGTCTATAGAGATCTTCTGCAGGTTCAAGAGGCACATTTAAAACAAATACACACTCACTCTGTGTTCGTTTAGCTCCCTTTATTTTCCCAGCCTCGGCGATTGTCACCGACAGAAAAACAACCTCTTCTAGCCTTTTAGAATCGTCTCCTTTTCTTTCTAATGATTTGCGTCTCTCTCATCTCTCCTGTCACAGAAAGCATTGGACATGAAGCGAGAAGAATATGAAAGTCTGCCAGGGTGGAAGCAAGTGAACTTGAAGAAAGCGAAAGGACTGTTTTAAAGGAAAGCCTGACGTTGCGTGCCGTCGTCGTGTGAGTGTGATACGGACAGAGGGTGAACGGTCAAAGATGGAGTCGGAGAAGAAGGCTCTTAGCGGAGCGATTGGGCCGGAGCGTCAAGGACGAGAGTGAAGAGAACGGTTGTGATGGATCGCAGCCTTGCACAATGATGATGTAATGAAATGGTTGTAAAGGGTGAATACCAAAACAAACAAACAAAAGACTTATTTGCTAATACATTGTATATGGTTCTACTCCTGGTCTCTTGCACTTAACGTCCCACTCATGACATGGACAACGTGCGCTTTTGACACACGTGTGCAAGTGTTTTTCTTTTCTTTTTGTGTGTGCGCTTGCGTCCGTTTCTGTGTGTGTGTGTGTGTGTGACAGCATACTTTTTTTTATAGGTGTATATGTAAAGGTGTTTGTGTGTGTGTCCGTTAGGTTTAATGATGAGTATGTATGTGCGTGTGGAACGGAGGGGTGTTTGTGCTCTCGGTGTGCTTGTGTGTATTTGTTACTTTGTGTCTCTGTAGGAAACAAATTTAGGGGGGGGGGTTATGTATTAACTGATAGTGTTCCTGTCAATGCAGAAGAGAGCACCCAGAGCTGACCTAATAGCCTCGGTTACTCTTTACTCGGACGCAAAGTTACCTTGACAAAATATTAACAAACATCAAGGAAAAGCTAAAAAAAAAAAAAAAGGAACTTATTTGAATTTATTTTAATGTATAGTGCCTTGCTTTGTGTACAGTTTATATACGAGAATTATAGTCTGCATTTCGAAAGACTTCCTTTGTGATATAAGGTTTAGTGGAATAAATCAAGAGGCTGTCCGAACCAATCAAACCACCGTCCACTGGTCTGTTTTTACTGACGGTCTAATAAGACCGATAGCGGCTTACATAGACGTCTAGAAGCAGAGAAGACTTCTGATAGACCTTCATTGTTTTTGTGATGATAAATATGCTAATAATAATAATAATAATAATAATTTGTCTTACATTTGAAGTTAAGTCACTTGGACCTTTAATAAATTAGACGTTGAGGTATACAGCATATATAGCATACTAGCAGTCCTTGTTAGGACTGCTAGTATGCTATACTAGACTATACTAGACTGCTAGTATGCCAGGGGCGGACTTTACCATTAGGCCCCAAGCTACCAAGGGCCCCATAAAACACCTCATAAACTTATGGTTAAGAAAGTTTTTTTTAACGTTTCGCTAATGAATTATGTCTTTCTAAAAATCCCTATGCTAAAATGGCATCAGAATGCTTAATTCATGAATCATGAGTGTCTCAGTCCCCACTACATTGGACTATTCCATGATCTTACTGCCCATGATCTTACTTATGAATCCTTATAAATAAGAATTGAAAAAGGGGGAGAACAACAAACATCAAAAATGTTCTCAAAAAGTCTCAAAACCAAGTAAGTTGTGAGCCACTAGGTAATGTGCTAGTTTGCTAACTAATCTTAAGGTAGGCTAATGTTGCCTGGCAATGCCTGCCAATAAAGGTTTGCTAGTCACCTGGTGCCTGAATTTTGTGTTTTCCTACATAAATAAAGACATTTCCACCATAAATTCATGCAGAAAAGGCACAAATTGGTGCATACAAATTCACAGGAAATGTAGTGTTTGATGCTCAAAATTCCCGCTTAATGTGTCCCCCCCCCAGAGTCAAACTTACTCCTACGCCTTTGGAGGGCCCCATGCCTGTGGCCCCAAAATCAGGGTTAGTATTTTTGTTACCTCCTTTTGTTGTCTCCTCTTGTACTTTTTACACTTTTCCCCTCCTCTTCTCTCCCCTCCTCTCCTCTCAGCATTCCTATTCATGGTTAAAAGCATATCTAGTGTTGATTTTGATTACGTTCCTGAACACGTACCTTTACCAAAACCGTGTAGTCTGAGGTTTTTTGACAGTAGCTCATGGCTTATCATTTTTATCCATCTGAAATGGGTCATAGTTCATTTCGGAATTAAAATAGTATTTTTTTCTAAATATTGCTCCCTATTGTGATATACGAGGTAAGAGAGGTAGAGCAACGAGGTAGAGGTATATTTAAAAGTAGAGACAGTACTGACAGTATATACCCAATGACCCTATATAAAACCCCACACAGACATGGAGGAAAGAAAATGGCTTAGGCTTTCTAATATTTTATTGTGATGGGGAGTGATAAAAAAAACAACCTAAAATACAAAAAAAAAAAACAATACAAAAAATGACAGTGAGTGTACAAAGTTTCTTTAAGGGCAAACGTAAATGTAGCCTTTGACCAAACGTTAACAATGGAACAATGTTGGCACAGAACAGGGACATAAAAAAAGGTGAGTTGGGGAGGGGTTAATCTAAATTTGGCTTTAAAAAACAAAACAAAAGGGAGCAACAGGTAACATGTTCAGCACAACACCCTTCATTACAACGGCAAGGACTCATGCGTTAGTCAAATCACAGAGCTGGAGATTCAGTAGCTTCGTAACGATGCGAGGATCAGACCCGACCAGGGCCTACAAGCAGATGCACATGTAACACTTCATCATTCCCGTGGTTTTACTTCATCCTTCTTCTTCGGTTTTTTTTAAGTTATGTTTACATAATACATTTTGTTGGATTGTAACAAACTTTAGTCCCCCAGAACAACAATTTGGGGATTTCTTTTTTTTGTAAATTTTTTTTAAGTTTGCTTCTTCAGATTATTTTTCATAGTAAAATATATTATTGTATCAATTCAAACTACAGTATTGTACACTACAATGTGTAATAAATAACCATAAAAGAAAATATAAAAATAAGACACATAAATATAAAAAAGTCCTCTAGAAACTAAACGGGTACTTCATCAGTGAAAAGGGCTCTAATACTGCCATTGTCAAAAACAAAGACAAACATAAAACACAGGACACACCTAAACAATTATTTCATACTACTAACACAGAACTTAAGAACACTGTTCGGTAAAAATAAAAACAAAAACACGGAAAAAACAAACCTGAAAATGAATAAAAAAGGGACCACATTCACTAACGTTTGTTACCTGAAGTGCAGGACAACTTGCCATTTCCTGTCTGTTTTCATACAAAAACAAGTGCACTTCACTGGCACACGCTTATGAACACTGACGTGTCGAATCCTCACGTTGCTATAGTAATCAGATGCTGCTGATGCCGGGTACATTTCTCATGCAGATTGCAGGCCACATTAGATATGGTGGAGACACCATACTAGTCAGGGAGGGGGTCATATTAAGATATGAACCCACGGTTTCCACAATCGTATCCATATCGAATATAGTCGATATTTGGCTCATTTCATCTCAACTCAGTGACCATTCTCCAGAATTCTGATCATGTGTTATCTCACTCTTATCTCATTAGTAATTGTAACAGTAATTTGTTCCTAAAGGTTATATCAAGCCAACATACAATGTTAATATTAAATCAAACCTAATGATTTCATGGTTAGAGAGACAAATACCAGATGTATTGGTGACTTTCCACAGGGTTTCAGAAAGCCAGTCCTTTACAGTTGGACTTGAATGGTCTGGGTTTGCTGTTAGATGTGTAATGCTATCCAACATACAAGTCACTAAATAAAGGAGGAAAACTAGGCCTCTAATTGAGAGATATAACATCACTTTATAACTGTAAATAACATGTAATGGCCTGTACTCCATAATTCATTGCTTTCCCCCCTCCTAAAACATACAAATAAGGTTCACAAACCTCCAGAGGCCTTACGTTTCCAACACTTCAATGAAAACACGGAATCCAGGTGTGCGTCCTCCATGCAAGTCAACAACAAACATTAGTCAATATGGGACTTGAGTAACAGAGGACATAATACTGGCTACATTGTACAAATGATAACACTGTTCAAATGGCACTTTTAACAGCACACAGGTCTTGCATAAGGCTGGAGGCATTGTGGGGGTGGGAATCACAAATTACTTTTACACATGAATAACTAACTGGACAAGGACTGAAAGTAAAACCAAAACCAGGAGAAGTTGAAATAGCTACGTGTATAACCTTCGCCAAGCCAAGTGGGTGTAGAGGACAGCTACATATATATGTATATACATATATATATACAGTATATATATACAGTATATATATATATATATACCTTGAGGAGGTAAAGGTTTTAGCCCCATTCAGATTCACAGGGTTGCAAAAAAAGAATTTGGTGCCTAATGCTGGCTTTTAAGGTTGTGATTCTACCTTCCCTGAAAGGACAATGTGGTTTATGGCAGACAGACCTCATCCCTCCCACCACCCACCCCTCCCCAAGAAAACTGCTTTTCTCTTAAGGCTAACAGTCGAACAGAAAACAAAACAGATATGATGCTCGCTAGCATGACGTGCCAGCAGGCTAACACAAAGAAGAGGGTCTTGCTAGTGTCGGTCAGTAACACTGAAGGGCAGACGATGCATGAGGCATGTTGTATCCGTGGGTAAACCAGGAATACTGTAGTGCACATTTTTTTGTTGTTGTTCATAGAACTCAATAAAATACTGATATAGCAAACTTCATTGGCAATAAAAAGGTATAGAAATCTTTCCTATTTTTACAAGTTAAAATGTTTTCAAACATTAGCGACAAGATTAGTAACACTGATGGATTTAACGAAAGAAGAAAAACGAAACGAAACAATATCAAACACAATAAAAACCTTGCGATGTCAGTAACAAAATATAGCCTAAAACGCTTCAACTATATACTCTGACAAATCCACTGATGAGTATTGTTTGGAAATCCCAACTTCTATAAACAGTTTATTTTGTTTAACACTGATACTTTTGTTTTGACGAGAAAAAAGGAGAAAAAAAGAAAAGAAAAAGTCTCTGCTGTTATCTTAAAGTTCAGGCACACCTGGGTTTTTGTACACAGTGGACCGAAAGACGTCTGGCAACCGCGGTGGTTTTCTACTGATGGCAAGACGAGAATTCAACTGAATTGCTTTAAACTCTCCTAAGTCAAACAGGTCAAGTGTCCGTCTTCTGTTCGACTCCCTTCGACTCCTCCCTGATCTCTCCCTCTACGCTGGTCTCCTCATCTGCTGTCTCCACGGCAACCACCTGACTCGTCGCAGTTTCCATCTCCTCCTCCTCCTCTTCCTCACCACCCGCCTCCTCCTCCATCGCCGCAATTTCCTCCATATCTTCTGCTCTTCCTCGTTCCTGCTCCCCCTCCTCTTCTGCTACCCTGCCTTCCTCCTCCTGCTCCTCTTCTGCCACCCCACCTTCCTCCTCCTGCTCCTCTTCTGCCACCCCACCTTCCTCCTCCTGCTCCTCCTCTTCTTCCACCTC
>OMKN01043549.1:0-14546 GCA_900302345.1 Melanonus zugmayeri | reverse complement strand
AAACAGCATTAGCTTCCCGGAGTCCTGAAGCTTAGACAGACGCAGTTCTGACAGACTCTACTTCCTCCCTGGCTGCCTTCTCTCTTTCTTTCCATCTCTTTCCCTCTCTCTTTCTTTTCATCTCTCACTCTCTCTTTATCTCTCCCTCTTTCTTTCTTTCTATCTCTCTCTCTGTCTTTCTATCTCTATCTTTATCTCTCTCACTCCCTCTTTCTTTCTCTCTCTCTCTCTCTGTCTTTCGATCTCTCTTAATATCTCTCTCTTCCTCTCACCACCTGTCTTCTCTCCCTCTCTCTCGTCAACTCCCCCCCCTCTCTCTACACCTCTCTCTCGCTCCCTTTCTCACCCTCTCTCTATCTCTCTCTCCCTCTAATTCCCCCTCTCCAAATCTCTCTCCTCCTTTCTTCTTCCTCCTCCCGTCTGAAGTCTGTTTGGGTGGTTAGAGGACGATCCCAGAGAGTCACTCCCACATCTCATCACCTCTGTATTCGGTAAGCTTGTATGGTGTCATGTCTGACTACAATGAGGTGACATTGTCGAAGGGGCTTTATGTGGGAACGTATGGGGAGGCTCGGGAGAGAAATAAAAATATAATATATTATATTTTGCAGAAGCTCTTATCCAAAGCGTCTTACGGCAATACCCACGGGTGCGTGCGTACTTAGCATGGACGGTCCCCCGGTGGGAATCGAACCGAGTAACCCTGAATGAAACAGTACCCATTGAGACACACAGGAGCAAATAGTAGCACCGGCAGTGAGCGCTGATCACAGGTTGATGTCTCTCAGGTACGAGATGAGATGCTGCTCATAGCCAGACAGGCGCCCAGAAGTGTCTCCGCAGCATCGTAATCATGCAAATGAAAGGAAATCCCAACTCGCCATCAAAGGCGCCGGGCTACCGAACGCATTCTAATCCAACCTTTATCATTCAAATACCGCGTTGCTTACCCCTTCCCGTCTCGACGGTGAGCGAACGCGTCGTGAATAAGGTCGCAGACGAGGGGGCAGGTGGCCGGTCTAATTGTGTTGTAATGAAGCGGACCGTCGGCCTGTGTTTGTGTTCATCCGCGGCGAGGTATGCGTGCCGTAATTACCGCCAAGTGGTTCAAGGACTTCTGCAGCACAATGCATGACTGAGTAGCTCCTCTGCTCAATATTACAACGTTTTTCCGCCAAACTATCGATTCCTCTAGGCCTAAGTTCAGACTCACTAACTGTGCACTCACTATGGTTACATGAATTAGTGAACAGGAAGACTGCACGGCCCAGTGGACTGAAAGACAGATCAAACAAACAAAGTACACAGTATTCCTCCCATACTCATTCTAAGTGTGCACGTATTCTCAATTGTGTTTCTGTGCACCCTTGATATTCCCAACACGTCTGTATCAAAAGGATCGGAGTACGCCGCGGATAAATGTACAGGCGCCAAAGGTATAGTATACTGTGGATAATGAGCTTGCTATAATAATAATACTATAATAATAATATCTGCAGATCTTCAGGTCTGTAGGTCCTACCGATAGTGAAATGCGGAGCCTGTGCGTATGGCAGTGTAACGGTGGTGTTCGATGCGAGGACCCCTGGAAGAGGGACGAGGAGACCCCTTCGCGCAGTGGTTCCCGACCTCGGGGTCCCCTGGCGTTGCAAGAGATTGCTGACATGATCTATAGATATTTGATGATCTATTTTGAGCAAACCAATTTTTTGAAAGGTCTCATAATCGTCCTGTATATACGAACTGACTGCCGAATGATTCATAGCCACAAGCAAACTGCTACTAATCACTTAGTGTGTAGTAGAGCGATGCGATACTGGCAGATATTGATTGGGTAAAAACAATTTGTGTGGAAGCAGATGCACAAAAGTTAACGTTGGGGTCACAAACATTTTCAGAGCTAGCGTAATGGATAGCCCACTGCGGGAGTAGATACTGTAGCTTAAGAGCTGGAAGACTCAAATGTGATCTGCTATAGTCTAAATCCTCCAAAAGAGGATAAAGAGGGCTTTAAAATCACATTTACAGCACTGGAGTAGCATCCCGCTGATAAATACAGATCATGGTATTTGACCCTTTCCATCAACGCAGTGAAAGGACCGGCTGCTGTAGTTTTTACCCCCGAGCTGGAGAAACATAGGAACGTGCACCGATCCACATGTCTGTGAGTGAACATGAAAAACAAGGTTTCTGAGCGAACATAGGCCAAGTCACGTATCTGTGATTCTGTGGCCCGGTTGATTTTTATATAACTGCGGATATTGTTTTCTTCCTTCTTTTCCCCCTTTTCATCGACCGGGGGCTTTCTTGGTTCATGTAGAAACACACTTGTTAACGGGATATGCTATAGGTTTCAAAGGCATTTCAAACCATTCAGGTATTTTATAAGGAGCAATGGGTAGTTTAATTTGTAATTATTTTTTTTATTTCTATAAACTTGTAAAAGCTCTCACATTTTTTTTTCCTATACTGCCATTCTCATCAGGAAATTATAGGAGCTATATATTAAAAAATCACGCGCCCATCACTTTCATCCTGTGGAACAATTTGCATGTATAATGCATAAAGGACCTGCATTTGCATAAAGGCTTAATCTACTTGTGATGTCATAAATGGTGGTCCCATGTGGAAATCTCCAGGTTTAAGGGTTAATACAACCTCTCTATCCTCGCAGGCAGATAAAAACTGGGTTCTGGTGATGAGATATATGAAATAATCAGTATTGTTACGGCCACGCTTCCAGAAGGAATTAAGCGTGACTAATACACGTTTGTTTGGTGCAGGTGGTCCATAATACAGAATTATTACAGTGATTTAATGTCCAGAGCCAATGCTAACCTATGGAGAATCCTAGGTAAACCTCATTACTACCATAAACACACACACAGTGAAAACAACAGCCATGGGCAAACATATATACACACATGCTCACACATGCATACACAAAGCACACACACACACTCCCACATACAAACACAAATTTGAAGAAGACACGCCGGCCCACACTCGCTCGCTCACACAGCAAAGTGCAAAATACTTTTGCAAAGTATTTTTGAGAGCACATTTTGGACAGCTCTCTAAATGTGCCAAACAGATCCACTAAAAGTCACGGAAAAAAATCAAGTCACAAACGCGCCATCCCTCAACGACCAACGGCCGTCCCGCCTCACACCCAAGGAATTCCAGGAAGAGCTATTGTTGTTTTATCCTTCAAACATGGGGAGAATGTGAGAAAAATGGCTGGCTTCCCCAGGTGGCATTTTACTGACATTTTGATGTGAAGTGTCCCGACGGGTGTGAAGGAAAATCCATTAAACACACTCCTATAAAAATCCTGAAGCTCAACTATATGGCCACTATATATGATCTGCGATCAATAGATAAAACCATACATAGGTGACAACCTTAAATCAATAGCAGCAGGAAATGAAAGGTGTGTTATATTTATCCCATGTTTAGCAACGCAAGAGAGGTGCGTTGTAGCCCAACATGTGTAGGTCAATTGACAACATTAACACTGCCAAGGTTGCTCTTTTACTATTTAGTCATTTAAGAGACGCTTTTATCCAAAATGACTCACAGATGCATGCAAGATACATGTCATTAAGGAGCAGGTAGAGGGTTCTTCTTGCTCAAGGATGCCTACTGGTAGACTGCGGACATTGGGGTTCAAATCTTGGACACAAATCACCAAAACCACTAGTAGACTATCCTCTACAGACCCTATTCACCTAGCGGCCATATTCATGTAATTCATATTCATATTCATATACTTGGGTGGGGAAAGCTTCTGGAATCTTTGGAAACGTTCAAAACTCAATGCATTATGTTTAGCTCTGCATGTCCCCACCCAGGGAGCATTTAGAACGCATTCCCATTGAGTTGTCATGGTTTCCCCCAAAGATTCTAGAAGGTTTCCCCACCCCACTAACCAATAACGGCCGCTAGGTGAGCAAGGTCTACATGGCCGGTAGGTATGAGGTCTCTATTCCCATGCTGCAGAATGTATAGACAACACTCACAGCATCGCAATATGCTTTGGGCAAAAGCATCTACACAATGGCGCATATAACCATTACCATCATGATTGTTATTATTACTAGTATTTCCAGTGGATTTGCGAGGTGGATAATCATCTCCTAGACAGAGAAGAACAGCGGGAGAGAGGTTAAACTTAAGGCGGAGTGCTAACGCCACAGCTATGGATTGGTCTCGATGGGAGCTTTGTTAGGCGTCTCTCCCCCCCCCTCTTTCCCAAAAACCGGAGCCTCAACAGAGTGACTCGGTGGCAGATGCTTTATTTATGAGCGCTGGTGGGTTCCTTATGAGCGTCTCGCAGGTCTGCTGATACATGAATGGACCGCACAGCGCTGAGCTGCTGGCTATTGTTGCCGCGTTGGTGCATAGGAAACAGTGAATGTCGAGGATTAGTTTGGGGGGTTTTGTTAGTTTTTTTTCCAGGTGGTTATTTCCCAGCTCTCCCTTTCTTCTGTTGTTATTAGAGAATTTAAAACCCAATTATTTGTCGCTCGCCTTTGCTAATTGTCTGGATATTAACCCCGGCTCTGGAATATTGTGGGATTGTATGGAATAGCGTACTATATATACGGTGGTAGGAGGGGAGGGGGGTTTATATTTTATAAGAGGTAGGACTAGAAGAAAACCTATTTTAGCGTTAGTGTTTACCCATCCATGAGTCCATCACATGTGTCAATACGTGGCTCTGAGAGTGGACAGTATTTCCCAGCAGGTTGGCATAATAAGAAAATCGAAGGTTGAATTATGGCTGTGGTGTAGCATAGCTCAATTTCACCTTCAGAGTGTCTGAGTTTACTCCCTGCTTCTGGAAGACAACGCTGTGTATTTCCAAGCAGTGAAATACAACAAAAAAACTAGAGCATACACACACTTGTGATGTGTTGACATGTTTATGATGCGGCGCTAAATGCCAGCCCAGGTGAGTTAAAAATAACCTGTTACTCTGAACATCGTACATAGGAAGAGGCCTGTGGTGTCAACAATCTCTCACAAAGTGGCCGTGATCTTATTCCTGCTGTGTGTGTGTGTGTGTGGCCCTGTGATAATTAATTCTGGCAGATTTATTTCTCCACGCATGTTTCTTTTAATAGTGACTGGTGTGACAAAGAACCCAATAATCACGTACCCTACCGTGGGACTACAACCGTGACGTTTTTGTCTGTTTTTGTGTTTGTGAATCATGGCAAATAAAGTTTGAAATTGTTGTTGTGAGCCGCATCTTCCCTCCTGACAGAGTTTTCTCCCCCGCGCCTCTCTCCCCCGACAAGGCGCTGTTTATTGTATTTTTAACAGACCTCCAGCATGCTTGCAACATGCCTTTGCTGTGAAAGTTGACATTTAAGTGTATCAGATGATATCCTGCCTCCGTCACAAACATAGTCTGCTCCTAAATGTTATTACCTCACCCAAGTATTGACACAGACCGAACGCCACAGATATGTTGAGGTACTACGCTACCGTTCACAGGTTCCAGGTTCCAGATGCAAGTCACTCAAGAGATGGTGGGGGAGTCAGGGAATCTTGCTCAAGGATGCCTACAGGTTAGGTTGTGAACATTGGGGATCGGACCCAGCACCTTTCAGCTGGGAGAAAAGCACCCTAACATTACACTATCCCGCCTGTTTGACTAAGTTCATTTTTCTATCACGCTATGAATTGTTTAATTTGCTACACCGATGACAGCATCAAACAAAGTACGGCTTCTTCTGCAATCAATCGCCTCCTAATCTATTTCAAAAGATGCTGAGATGAGTCCCATCCAAAGGTTTCTATTACAGTCTGGGAGTCTTTAATAATTAAAACACAAACAAGTCTAAAGAATGGTGGCCTTCAAACTGCTGCTAAATGACAATATCAGTAAATCAAAATAAACCCAAACACGGAGTCTGCCACTGTGGGCGAAAGTGTAATTTAAATAAACCCAAACACGGAGCCTGCCACTGTGGGCGAAAGTGTAATTTAAAACGATAGCATAGGCTATCAAAGAACTGCTGCACAGCTGTTGCTTTATAACCAAGTTGCACATATTTTACCCATATGGTCTTTTTTACTCCCCTCTCAGAAGTACGCACTCTAGCACACTAATTATTTGACTTCTCTAAAAGTTCGAACTAAGTAGTATTTCTAACCAAACTGCATGATTTAGATGAAAAAATATTGTATTTTAAGTAGACATTTTTCTTTACTGTGGTAGGAAGCAAAGTCAAAACAACTAGAGGCAGACTCCCGGCAGTTTAACATAAAACAACATCATAAAAAGGAGTGGGAAGGAAACACGGGCAACGTGACCCATCCACTCCTCTCTGTCACGGCATCCTCTCCACATCCAGGTAAACAACAGTCTTCCTCTATTCTGATATCTGTCCCTCTCATCACTCTCATCCTCGTCGTCAGTCGTCGCCTCCGTACGGCTGGCTGCAGCAGCATCCCTGACACATTTCCATTAAGAGGAGAGGCTGTTCAATTACCCTAGCTCCAGATATTTAAACCTTGCCAATTACCCAACATCTTCCCTTTAAATTATGCATACGACCAGCTGATAAGGTTCAGCGTACCGATTTCCCCCCTGGACGACGTGGTGGGGCTTTCTGCTGCGTCAGGTGAACTTCCTGGTGGTGGAGGTGGAGGTGGAGGAGGGAGGGCGGAGGAACAGCTCTGGGATATCTATTTCACACTCGCAGTTCACCGGCCCGCTGCTGGGCTCCGCCCTCTGAATGTTACCTTCATATTTAACTCCCTCTACTCTGGTTATTCATCGTGAAGGCAGTAGTCGGTCGTACTGGGGGCAGAGCAACCTTTATCCAAGCAGCTTTGCGCGATCTGCTCCGCTCCACGAATGCAAATGCCGAGTCCTCGCCGGTTGCGGTGTAATTATGGCTATTCCTGAGCACTCTGGTGGTGCTCCACTACAGTGTGTGTGTGTGTGTGTGTGTATCATCTCCATACCATCCCTCTTCTGCCGTATCCTAGCAACTCCCGGCATTTCAAATGACAAGAAAATCCCCGTCTCCTGCGCCTCCTCCTCCGCCGCCTCCTCCCTCTCCTCCTCCGCAGTCCTGGGCCGCTCTTACCCTGCCCTCCACCACTGCTGCTCCTGACCTCCAGCTCCCTGAGTGAGGACCATCACCTCCCATCTCCAAACAGACTCCCAGGCTCTCTCTTCTTCACTCACTCGGCCACAGTTCTCCTCCTCGTCTTTTAACAATGCAAATTTATGGCATTGCAAAAATACAAAGCGTAAACCGTTTGATCGATTTCCCATATACAACTAGGATACCCTTTTACCCTTTTGCTAGCTACTTTTGTGATCTTTAGTAAGTTTTGTATCATTATTAATATTACCGCTGGATCCACCTCCACACACACACACACACACACCCACACACCCACACACAATAGAGACAGCACCCTCTCTAAAAATGTGATCTCCGGCTCATTTGAATATCATCATTTAAATAAATGGTGTCGGATCGTTCCACAAGATAAAAAGTGACTTTGAGTTATTGTTTTACAAGAGAAACTTCATTATGGATTGGATGAGCTGAAAAGATGATCTTAACACAGCTAAGGTTGAAAATACCTTCTGTCAGCAAAGTCCAAAAAGAAAGAAGAAAAAAATGTGAAAGAAACCCACTTAATAATGCATTGAATGCTGTCAGTTACAGTTTGTGTTTCCTATAATCTACATCGCTTGGTGATTATCAACGTCACTCTTTGGTGCTAGCGAAGAGAAAACTTAAACTCGGACGAGCACGTCAGCCAACTCATCACAATGAGTGTTTTTCCTTGGTAATGATGACGTCTCAAAGTTTGATGGGCTCAGAGAATTAAACAGAGTCTCATCCTGTGGCCTTAGAGACTCAGCAGACATTGGCCCCGTAGCTTCTCCGAAAATAGACATTCTTATTATTTCAGCTCTTATGTTTGAATTTAGACTGCACTTTCAATCTTGGGATGTAACTATTATCCACTAATATAAATTATTTATATAGCTACTCTGCACTCTGTCCAGTTGTTTTGTTAGAAACCAGGCTGTGCAGCACTTGGAATGTTCTTCTTTGATTGTGTGCTTTATTGGTAACTTTTTTTTTTTGCAAGAGGAAAAAAAGACATGTCTCAATGTATTAGAAGAAAGAAGATAGTAAGTAACCTTAGCTACGAAATAGTTTACCACACTTTACCTTCAAAAATGTCCTTGGTTCCGAGTCAGGGGAAATTCCTGCGTGAAACTGCTTATGAACACAACAGAATGACATTTTGTTATTGCCTCCCCCTTCACACTTTCATTAAAACACAAGGTCTCAAGAAGTCACTTAGAGCCATGCGGGGTTACAAAACCCATGGAGGAGCGACAACCCACTGCTATTCAGAACGTCTCTTTGGCTACATCCAGAGAAATGGGAAGGACGCGCCAACGTCAGCCACTAACTCATAACTCATTCACCTTGACCGTAAATTGGAAATAGAGTGCTCCCAGTCAGAGTCAATCAACCCTGGGCATCATGGTGGTGGTGTTTGGCTGCACGCTGCTCTGAGCATGCCTCTCAAAACCCCATCACAACCCCCTGGGAGTGACAGCAAAACAAGGGACTGGGAAAACAAGTGACGGCGTGGACAGCCAGGCAGCCAGTAGGCGTGATGGCAGCATCCCAACAAGTTGTCACGACGGAGCTGCTTCAAACAAGATAATTGCACGGGTGTTGGGTTTTTTTCGACGACGGACCCCAAACTGCCACAATGGAAATCAAACCCAACGGGGGAAGAGTGACCGCAGCCCTGGGCAATGAACCCATATGGTGGTATTGCTGTGGGCACCACACACCATTTCTGTTGCTCAAACTGTTGTGTCAAGCGGCTTTGGATGCTGCACCGCTGACACAGTGCAACACATTTGGGACGCTGTTCAGGACAAAATGGGATCGCGGTTTGGCATAAAAAACACAACAAAAGCACACACTGGCCCATTCTGGTCTCCACTCATGCCCAGAGAGAAGTTCCTGTCTCTTGGGATGATTGACCTGGCCTGTGTGCCATAGCCCCACATCTTGCCAGATGTACTGTCCCCTCAGACAGTCACTACTAGAGAGAGTGAGACAAGGTGGTGGCCTTGGATCATTTCAGCGTATCAGTCACTCAGAGATGATTCTACTGGTGATCGCTAAGGCTTGTTGAGGAGCGTGGTGACTGGACACCAGCGTACAAGAGAGCCCTCATCGAAAGCTTTGTGAAAGGTGTGACGAGAGACAGCCAGCTAGCTCCACAGTAGGAATCATACTGTTACCGTTTTTCTACCCCCTCGGAAACAGGAGGACGCATCTCAAGGGGTTATCCGTTCATCTGGTCATTTAGTAGACACTTTTATCCAAAGCGACTACAGTTTAGGGGGGGTAGGTATCGTGCTCAATGATGCCTTAGAGGTAGATTGTGGACGTTGGGGTTCGAAATCCAGAACCTTTTGGCTTGGAGTCAAACAACCTTACCACTACACATTATCTGTTCAACTTCCATGTTCTGGTGAGCCAACGGAGATACAAAACAAATGCCAAGCTTTACGTTTCTGCTCATTAGGCAAAGTTGATTGCCTTGATTGACTGCACGTACCTAAACCAGTGTGATGCGTTCTGTATTACAAGCTAAATAAATGGCTGAATCTGTCCATCATGCAAACAATATTGATTGCTGTTCCACATGAGGGGATACTGTCCATACAGCCATGCCCACGATTGATCAGAAAATAGATTGAAACCGTGTTGACCAGTGGTGTGGTGGTCATAGGACGTGTCCTGCATCCCCCATCCCTTGGCAAAATAAATAAACAATACAAAAATATATATAATAATAATTTATAATTCTATATATATATAGAAAGAAAACAATATATCAGTGGTGGTGTTTGTAGGCAGTCAATGAATTATTATTGTCAATATGATTTATCAAGGATTATAAAGGATTTAATGGATTTATTGACTATTTATTCTGGCTTTCTTTTTGGATCGTTGATTATTGACTATAAAGCCCTGCTTGAGTTGCCTCAGCCGTTTGTATGTAATGTAGTGATTACTATGATGTGATGTAACTATGTACTGTGTAACATATGTCCACATTGAAATGGATAATCCTAGGTGTTACAGCCTATATGTGCACAAAAAGCATGATCCAATGTTAAGTGAGTTCCCCCACTTAAAAAATCCCCAACTACACCACTGGTGTTGACCAAAAACAGAATGGATATGTCTCATCTCCTCCAGGCAGCAGCTTGTGTAATTCTGGGGTGGCGTCCCAGTCTAAGGGATGGGTTTTGCCCTTTTTACATCCCACCAAAGTGGATCCGGAGGTGTAGTATTTTACCAAAGACATCAGGTGTCTCGCGGCTCATTTGGACATGCTCAGAGGATCCAGACATTAACGCCTGCTCCCCCGCCCGCTGCTGTGATTAGAGTGATGAAATACCCCTCCACCTGAAAGAGCGATCAATATCCCAGCGCTGTGATGGAAAGCGCCGGTCTCTGTGTGAACGGGTGTGTGTTTTCAGAAATCACCGTGGAAGAGGCAGGGCTATGAAGACAGAAGCTACTACAGTGTATTTAGTGGGCATGATTTCTAATGAAATATGTCCGTCTGTCTATCCATCCATCCATCTATATATCTATCCATTTGTCCCCCCATCCATCTAAACAAACATTCCTTTTATCCATCCATTGATCTGTCTATCCATCTATCCTCTGTCTATCCACGCATGCATCCATCCATAATCTATCTATCTATCCATTCATCCATCCATCCATCCATAATCCATCCACCCATCTATCCATCTATCACGAGCCTAAAATAAGCTAAAAGAAATGTTGGCCTCAATTGCAGAAATCCACCTCAAGTCTCATATCCGAATGGTACCATTAAAACATTGACCTGGTGCAATACACCTGGCGGCGTTATCACGCCCAGACGTCTTGCAGACGCCCGTGTAGTAACTTGACATTTGGACTTTGCCAAATGAAAACGTCTCCAGAATGAGACCTCATAGAGAGGAACATGACCTCGGTCTCCAGGGATTTGTGTCGCAGGTGATGTAAACCTCAGCATTGTCATTGTGAGGAGTTATCAGGCAGTCTGACTGTAAGCTCGAGCCGCACAAATACACAAATGCGTTGTGTTGTGTGCCTGTCGGCTGCTGCACAACCACAACTCCCCAAAATGCGCTGCACCCATTATGGGAATTAGAGCTATAAATACAGGTAAGTACTTCTCAGTATATTTGTAATGCTGTTTAGAAATGTGGAAAGTCTAACTGTGAGATTAACAATAGGGTTTTTGCGTGAGATGTATTGACTACGACATGTAAGAAAACAAAGCAATCATGCTTTCGCACACGCACAAGTGTGCGTGAACTGTGATAAGACACACACACACACACTCTTCTGCAGACCGTAATCCATAAGCTTAAAGATACATACACAGTGGTAGAGTAGAATGCAATGTGAAACTAATTCACAGAAACCCGGCGCGCGGGTTTCTGTGAATTATCAAAGGCGCGCGCTTTATGGAGCCCATATTAAATGTGCAGCTTCTCTCACCCTCCTAACACATTTATTTACGACACGGAGTTATTGAGCTCATACGGCCACACCATCAAATGTGTAGAAACATCGAGCTGAAAGTGTCTTGTTCTTGGTCTAACAGACCCTGAAGTTCTGTTAAGATTTATAATTCATTACAGTGGTTATACCAATGATATCAGATTCTCCACGAGCCCTTTGACAATCTGTACAAAACTTTGAACACCCAACATGATAATTACTATATTTTTAAAGATGCATGCAATCTCATCACACAGCCCTCAACAGCCCTACAGTGGAGTTATTAATCAACTGTGTGCATGTGTTATGCGAATTTATATCCATGCATTTTACTTATCAACATAGGCACGGATGGTGGCGTCTTAGAAAATCTAACGTTACTGTAATTTATAATTAACCCCCCCCATCGTCTGCCATATGGGAGTGCTGATACTATCCGGATGAAACGCAGAGCTCTGCTGCTAAATACCATAATTGTTTCCCATCATCATTGAGATGCATTATCAGTGATTAGAACACTGCAGTAACATGCTCATAATGGCCTGCGCTCCCCAACCATGCCTGGGCAGAGGTGAGGCCGTGTTGCGTTTTTTTTCACATGTATTATGGGATGTTATAGGGGGGAGGGGGGTGTTACGTCGTATTGATTATTTAGCTATGGGTTTCCTCGATTCACACACACACACACACACACACACACACACACAATATCGTCTTATCGCCGCCTAGGACTTCCCCTAAAGCAATAAGCCATATAATTAACTGTCAAACAGCCGTTCTTCCAGAACTTAAAGCCGACCTCCCTCTCCCCCTCCTCCAAGCAGAGCTCCAGTATAACTCCAGCCAGCCTCAGCCTCCTGACACACCTGAGACGTCCACGCATCTCTACCTGTCCCGCCGTCTCAGAGGAGAAGCGGTGCGTGACACCCAGAGCACTGCCACACTGGTCACCGGAGGAGAACTAACGATAACGCTCAATGGGGCAGTGAACCCCCAATTTTTATTTTATTTTAAACGTGGTAATATGATCTTCAACATAATATATGCCATCTTGTCACTGTTACTAAAATAAGACCATAAATTAGAGAAAACTGGTGTTTTGCAGGGGATTTATTAAGTCATGGCAGGTTTGATGGTGTACATGTAAGACAAAACAGCATATGGTATCAGTATATGGAGAGCACTACACTGGGTTTAAACTACGTTTGTAAACTAGAGAAGGAGACTACTATTCACACGTGCATCACATTCATCACTTGAATGCAATCAAATTTTAAATAGGGCACGTGAACACCATTGTATTACTAATCGTTATCATCATCATCACCATCATCATTATTATTAATGCATTTATTCAAATGTGTGAACCCAGCATGCGTCCATTCATATGCAGCTGCAGGCTAAACACCAGGGAGCCAGTGGTGCAGCCATGGAAACGCCGATGTGTGCAGCAGAACGCACAGCAGATGCCACCCTGCATCCAGCTGTGACACCGCCGCCCGTTCAGCCAGCTGCACCCCAAAACTGCAGCACCTCCATGTATGCCACTGTGGTCGAACAACGGTGACTTCTACTACTCTATTTACTACTCATTTAGCAGCCGCTTGTATCCAACACACAATGCATGATTAGATACAGGTCCTTAAGGAGCGTCTACACAAGGGCATCTACACAGGTAGACTGCAGCCATTGGAGATCGAACCCAGAACCTTTCTGCAGCCGTCTGAGAATATAGACTTCTACTATTCACTATTCAGTCATTTACCAGACACTTCTAATCCAAAGTGACTTACAATGGATTCTTTTGAGATACATGTCATTAAGGAGCAGGTCGGGGGTTAGGCGCACCTTGCTCAAGGATGCCTACAGGGTAGAATGAGAACATTGGGATTTAACACCCATAATCTTTTGGCTGGGAATCAAACACCCTAGCCCACCAGACTACCCCTTGTATTTTTAATTGTGTTTTTTGAAGGGCAAGATGATTCTTCTTAAAACACCGACATCGATTTCTTCTCCAAATACTAAAATAAAGGAAGAAAGGCCAGAGAGGGTATGTCTGGCCGGACTAACTACGGGATCTTCGGTGGGGATTTACGAGACTGTGTGCTGGTTCCAGCTACTGACTGAACTCTAGTTGAGTCCTGCTGACCACTCGGGGCACGGGTCACCCCCGCCCCAGAGAGCTCAGAGGGCGGGGGTGACCCACATATCCTTCCACAACCATCACCACAGAACCGCCTTGTAGCACGTGTAAAACACACTCTCACACACCCACCAGGACTTCACTGGGTTTTACTTTCCCTATGTTATGCTATATAACAGATATATTGATATGAAGACAGACAGATGGATAGATATATAGAAAGACAGACTTCATTGATGATCCTGAGGGAGATTACATTTTTCAATTAGCACCCGAATTCACGTGACAGAAGAGTATAGATACAACATAAAATAAATTAAACATAAAACACAAGGTAAAAGATGGGCAGTGACTGAGTGACTACTAGTAATACCGATAGAAAATAGTAAACTCGTAAAATAGTAGCTGAAAAATAGTAATTGAAAAATTCTGCCACTGCCAATTGCTGCTCTAGTCTTTTTCTCAAGGAAAAAGTCTCAGTAAACCTAATTGGTAGAAAAATGTTATTCAGTCCGATAATGCCTCGGGCCTGATAAAACCTCAAGATGCTGAGGCTAAAAATCATTTATGTGGCTGATGATTATTTAAGCACACACGGGTCACTTGAACAGACTCATCGCATAACGAACAAGAGCAGACAACTGTGTGGGTGGGTGTGTGTGTGCGCGTGTGTGTGTGTGCACGTGCGCGTGTGTGTGTGTGTGAGAGACAGGTTCACGTTAGGCCTCCAAGCTTCGCATCGTGTCAAATTCTAGATGACATTTAATATGACTGCAAATCAGAGG
>OMKN01043548.1:0-16411 GCA_900302345.1 Melanonus zugmayeri | reverse complement strand
TAATACAGATTTAAACACATTTGTGAACAACATTTGAGATAAATAGGCCTTTTGTGTACATAGAAAAAGTCTTAGATCTTTGATTTCAACTCAAAAACGAAAGTGTTGCGTTTAGATTTTTGTTCAGTGTATGTGTGTGTATAAATATGTATGTACAGTGATCCCTCGCTGTATCGCGGTTCCCCTTTCGCGGCTTCGCAGATTTTTTTTTTTCTCACAGTGCATTGTGTTCTGCGTCCTGATTGGCTAAACAGTCTCAGCGCTTCTTCTCTATCTATGTCAGTTCAGTTCAGTTCAATAAAGTTACGGTATACGTAATACACCTTGACAAATTTAAGTTCCCCAAAAACAAAAATGTCAACAAAACGTTCTGCGCCGACAGTGGACGGCAGTAAACCCTGCAGTTTCTACTTCGCGGATTTCGCCTATCGCGGGTTCATTTCGGAACGTAACCCCCGCGAAAAACGAGGGTTCACTGTATATATATATACATACACACACCCATCCTAAATATGAAGTATGACTATCCATCCACCCAGCAATGGTGGTCATTGTGCTGTTGGTGGTGAAGGCAAAACCCAACAAGTCAACTGATGTCTGAAAGAACAGAGCCATAGCTCACTGAAGAGTGTGACAAAACCGCTACCCTCGATCAAGTTCAATTAAAACCGCAACACATGACACTGTCGGCCATGGCTGAGGAAGCGGCGACAAGCCTCCCTTAAGAGTCTGTCTGCTTGTCGGGTCGATCCGTCTTCATTGCCAGACACTGACACCAATCTTTTGTCTGGGACGTGTCGTCGTGTGACACCGCTGAAGAACACAAGTAGGCACCAGAGAAATATGTGTTGTTGTTGTTGATGTTGCCGTTTTTGGTTTAATTACTGCATGTGATCTCCCCTCGTTGTGCCTGTGTCCCATGATACGTTGATCACAATGATAATACAGATAGTCAATCAATCACCCCCATCTACCGGCCACTGAATATTGAGTGACTTGCTAGAGTTTTTCTAAGATATAACTATTGATTGTAATGGGATTGTGTTGTCTGGGTCTTCACCCCTGTGCATCATCTCTCTCTCTCTCTAGATAACAGTATTATGGCTATCAGCACTACGATGACGGTAGACAATAAGAACTGGATGGGACTACACAGTTTGAGCAGTCAAAGACAATATAGTAAAAGGACAAGAGCGAGGGCCTGGAGTGGTGCCCAGCGGGCAAGATGCCCGAGCAGAGCATGGACGAAGCGTGGACCGGAGCCACAGAAAGTGTCCCTCGGTAGGGGGGACTGGTACATGCATCAAGTGTAACAGAACCTCCTTTATTATACAGTTAAGTTGTTTTATTTTTATGTTTTTGTCTTTTGGCCATGATATTACTCACATGTGATATCTTGTAAAAATGCAGAGGAATTAAAGCCAGAGTACCCCGGTTTTTAAGTGAACCGACACCAGAGCCAAACATGGAACGCGTTGAAGACAATGAAGCCGATAGCAAGTGCAGCGATGATTGCCAGTGAAATCCCCGGTGCATGTGAGTGTGCAAAATGGAGAGGGAAGGAGATGGAGAAAGCGTCTCTATTGTCTCTCTGGCAAACAGCCTTGCCTCAATAACACAAAGAGAAAAGCCCTGTTGTGTTTAGCGAGAGAGAGAGAGAGAGAGAGAGAGAGAGAGAGAGAGAGAAGCTCCTAAATAATGCTCTCTTGAGCAGCAGGTTAAAAGACAAAACAAAGCGCTAGCTGAAAAGTTAATTAGAAAATGCTCAGGGCATAAACGTATCAAAGTGATTGTGTACAGGCATGTGCATATATTTGTGAGTATATGGATCCATGCATTGATCCCCGCTGGAATTTGGAATTATGAAAAACAAAGACTGGGGGTGATGAGTCCATAGCTTATTAGACGTGTGTATGTTGAATAGACAAAAAGTATTAAAGTAGTTATTTCAGCTGAACAAAAGGCCCGTCGACAATAACTCAACAGCTAGGTAGGTCTCAAAGTCAACGTGGAGGACACCAAATTCATGTTATGTCACGTTAGACAGAGCCGAGGAATAAAAGGAGATCGAACAAGCTTTGCCCGGTCCAGGAGACAACCAATACACTTCCTCATAGCACAATGTGTGTGAAAAAAGTATATATATAATATTATTATTATTATTTAAGAATACAATGATTTGGATGGGTGATTTGTAAGGACTAAGGACAATGAATGTCTTTTTTGTATCACCGCTTTTTTTTTCCACAAATAGACAAATACATCCCTTAGCTCCGATTACTGCGGTGTGGTGTACGGCTTTGTGGACTTCACAACGGAATTGCTTGGCGAAGTGGAGAACGGCCATTCATGGTTTAACAGCACGGTGTAACGGATACAGAGACGGTGAGGACGCGACCCAGCAAGGTCTTCAACATGGACGACAGGCACACTTACAGCAGATAGTAACCGTCACAATCACAACTGTTGGATGAAATAAGAATCACTCGAGGGGCTGTCGGCTACAGAGGTGTCGGCCAAGTATTGCTAATAAAAAAAAGCTTGAAAAACAGCAGCAAGAGGGAGCAGCAGAAGTACAGAGCAGTGGCCACACACACAAAGACTTCACTCTCCATCTGAGAAAGTTTCATCATTGATCACACGCTCTGTGTGTGTGTGTGTATGTGTATGTGTGTGCGTGTGTGTGTCACATGGCAGCTGGGCTCCAGGGCTGTGGCTGCTGAATCCAGCCTTTGTGTTTGACCTCATGAGCGCTGTGCCTCTTCGTCTCGTGCTCCCCATGCCGCCTGCATGCTCCTCCACCCGAGTTCCGTGTTGTCCCTCCAATTCATCAAGTTCCCAAAAGGGCCTCTGCCTAATGCTATGTCCACTGAAGGACATTACAAGTGTGTCTGTGTCCGTCCGTGTGTGTACCACCACACGTCTGGTATCCTGTTATCTTGCTTGTTATATCAGTGTGTGTGTGTGTGTGTGTGCGCGCATGCATGCGTGTAACTTGAAGGCAGACGGGCAGCAGCAGTGTGTCCATTATGACCGGAGAGAATGGATCAGTGTGAAAGATGACTTCTCCTTTTTCAGTGTACCGTTTACTACTCCAAAGCACCCAGCAAACACATCTGACTTTCATGAGCTCACGTGGGCCTTTCGGAGAGGAGCAGAGGAGCCAACGGACTGCGTGTGTGGTTGTGTACGAGTAATACCACGATCCACCTCACCGCATGCCAGATGGACGACCTCACTGTCCCGACACCAAACTACTTAATCCAGCAACGTCCCGTTTCCGATCGATTCTTTCGCTCACATGATCAGCGATTCAACGGTGAACCAACTTAGGGCCTCAAAGGACCAACTCACTGTACATTTGGCTGATTTACTTACTCTCAGGCAAGGTCTCCTGCTGAATAGCTAGATAGCTAGACTGCTCACAGTTATAATGGCCCCTTGCACACTATACCACCACCATAGAGTTGGGTAACAGGGGTGTGTTGAAATATTGCCGTTTAACAGGATATCGCAACATAAAATTGTGACATGTGTAAAAAGTGGTTTGTGATACGTGTCAGACTACGCAATGTTTAAACGAATGATTGGAATCAGCAAAGCTGCTATAGATCACGTGCACATACAAGTGCATGGCATAACTAACGCCACACTTTTTACTGCCTGTGCACATAAATAAAGGGCTTCGCAGAAGGCGAAATGGCGACGCCAAACTCCTCTTCAGCTTCAATGATCCCAACACAAAATGAGGCTATGCCATAATAACACATGTTTACAATTCAATATCACACTGAATTATTGGACAAATAGTATTGTCTGACATATGGTGTACCTTTAAAGTTAAAAAAAACAACAACAGAAAACAATCATGTAAATGAGTGCCCTGTGTGAGTCTATACCCCGGGGGAGGCTAATGTGATTGGCCAGCAGTTCAGCAGCAGATTCTTGTAAGGGCAGGAGCCAGGAGTCCCATCAGTCTGGCGGATTCACACAGAGCACGATAGGTGTGTGTGTGTGTGTGTGTGTGGAGAACACAGGGAAAGAGGGAAATAGAATAGTGTGTTCAGACCAGTGGAGCTGAAAACTACCAATACATAGGTTTGAAAAACAACAGGAGCATACAGCATTGGAGCACAGCTGGACTGACTTGGTTACTGTGTGTGTATGTGTGTGTGGTGAGGCAGCAAGGGGTATAAAATAGTTTGCATGAGAGACACAGGATGCATGTTTGTGTGTATGTGTGTTCATGTGTGTGTCTGTTTTACATTTAGCGGCATGTCATTCAGAATGTGGGTTTATGCACGTGTCTGTTTTGCATTTTCTACATGTAATTCAGAGTGTGCATGTGTGTGTGTGTGTGTGTTTGTGTGTGTAGCAATGCATATAGGCATCCATGTGGAAGCCCTGCACGTACGTGACCGGTAACCCTTAATGAAATCATCCCCATCGCAGTTTCACTCCCATCGCCGGGCTGCTTTACAACTGCACATTCAGCAAAATCCGGTCTAGTAATCTAGTCTCCTTTAGATAAGTGTAAGGCTTGGCCTGGTTGAGTGATGTTTTGCGAGTGTTTGTGTGTGTGTGTGTGTATTCTTTGCAACATGCTATTAAAGAATACTGTGCGTAGTACCAACATGTGTTTCGACGTGGAGTTTAATTATTGTAGATAGTACAATTTGGTGAGACTTGCTTGATTGTGCGTTAGCTTCTTCTGGGTTGTCCAGCTATCCTTTCCTCATTTCAACGAGAAGCCTTCAGTGTTTGTGCATTGATTTATTTGTGGAGGCCCGCCACAATATCAACATTGACCATAGTGATTTTCTATTATTATTTTCTTTACTATTTAAGTAGTCAAAAGCCTTCACCGTTGAGCAATCATGCATTCGCCGTTGCGCAGTGCATTGCTGTTGAGGCTGTATGAAATAGGTTTGTTCATCAATGTTTAGTAGCTGACCTCGATTCCCCACACTTTCCACAAGTTTTACAATAATGACCGCCCACCAGGAACTTCCTGACATCAAAACTGAAAGTGAAATGTATAGCAGCATAGCGCTGCTGTGGTGGTGTATTAAAAACAAAAATCTCAATAGCAGCTTATGCATTTTGAACGTCGTTTTAAGTTAGAAAGATATTGGATATTCAACAGATATTCATGCTCTGGATTAGCGATGTGACGCGGTGAAAAGACGCGATCACCGGTATGAGTCCCGTGTGTTTAGCGGTGTCTACCTGCCCAGGAGACGGGGCTTCAGCACTCCTCTACAGAGCTTGAATTTGGTGAATTTGGTACACAATCTACACAAAGTCCCTGCCCCTTACTAAAACACAATTCAACTAGATACGTCATGTTTCAACATTTCTGCAATGGATATAACATTAAAATCGCTGTTTAGAAGTGTATCCTACTAGCTCTACAACAGTAAAAAGCAGGATAAAAAAGCTCTGGTGTCGTGGACTGTATAAAATACAGAAATACAGATTAAAACTGACTTCCGATATGTGTAAATTATCAGCTACCACCACAAATATAATCTACTTATGTGGGAAACACTGGCCTTATTCAACATTTTCTTTTGAGAAATTCCTGTATTTTTTAAATATTCCACACACACACACACATCCTCTCCCCATGTCTCACCTCGTGAGCTACAAACACACAGGTATAGTCAGTCATTTCTTCTCTTGTGTGTTCTTATAGAAACACACACACACACACACACTTCCCAGAGGCCCTTGGGCCAGCAGTTGAGACAAAACAAAACATGTAGGCTATAGATCAGCTCCCCTTTAAACTTCATCACAGTTGTGTCAGATTCGTCAGAAAATGTAATTAGGCTCCTCATAGGAGGAGAACAAAAATCAATAAAGTTATAAGTAATCCAGCATTCAAGCTGACCAAGCAAGGTCGAGCCAAATTCAAGTTCAGGGCCAATCATTAAAATAAAAGGACGCCTCAAAAACATACCTGATAACAAGACATTCATCCAAAAGTCTCACAGTTAACATGGTTAACATTCAAAAAACGGTTTTAATCCTTGAACATGCTTGAACTTAAACCAAACAAAATAACAGGATTGATTAGCCAGGCCCAAAACACAGAACAGTACATAATTCGTTAAACGCTTTTATCCAAGGCATGTTACAATAAACACATTTATTATGAGTTGAACTCACTCTGCATTGCATATGACCGTAACAGATGACCGTATTGTGTGTGTATTGTATCTTGTATTATTATGATGCACCACTGAGGCTGTTACCACTATTCCACAGTCACAACAATGACAGAAACATGCACGAGAACACACAACTGTCTGTAAATACAGCCTTGTGACCAGGAAAGACAGTGTGCCATACCACTAGCTCAGGGGGAAAAAAAAGAAACAGACACACTTACATTGACAGACACACACAGGCCTCATTGTTGTGGTGCATGAATATAGAAGCAGTTCACAAAGCCATTAGTGTTGTCAAAGAGTATCGATTTTAGAATATATATAGATTTTCAGATTTTCTAGACCAAACTAATACTAACCTGATGTAAAATCAATACCGCCTGTGAATTTTCACATGAAAATGGGTGGGAGAAGGCTATAAAGAAAACTCAGACAGTAAGGCATACAGCCAGAGAAACACACACACACACACACACACACAGATAGAGTTCATCACAATTCCTTAAGGCGGTGACTTATCATTAGACCTACTGGGACTGATTTTGGTCACAGCATTGAAATATACATGTGGAAGATGAAAGATTCACCTTGATTAAAACACACACACACACACACACACACACGGGTCATGAAGTTGACTGCATACTCTTCAGTCTGGAAGGGTGGGTTGGGCTTTTGATAAGACGTATTGTTCCAAAGACGGCCCCTCCAATCACTCAGGAAACAGAACATGGTAGGGAGGGGGGGGACACACAGAGAGACTCACACATATCCACCACATGTTTTACGCCATGATCGGCCATCATTACACATGGTTGTGACAATAGGCTGCGGCACAAACTGCAAACTGTCAATAGCCTGTTTTGTTTACTCCATCCGCAGTCTGCCTGCTGCCATGCAAATATCCTAATCTAGGAAAACGATTGGACAAAAACACCATTCAGTCACAGTTTAAAAAACTGACTGAATAGAAAAAAGAGAATGGTCCACAGGCAAATGATAGGGCAAACAGAAAAGCCTAATGCTATTATGCTTGTATCAACATGTGATGCGCCGCTTTTATGAAGGTATTAGCTACCCATTCAGCTAATAAATAATAGCAACACAAAAAAAAACAGAACCCAGTGTGTCTGTTAAAGCTCAACTTTGTTTCACAATTAATTAAAATGTGTCTTTTGCTCAACTGTTTGGGCCAAGCATTCAGAGGTATGGAAAAAACAAAAAATAATATTTGCATAAGACACATTCAAGTTGTATTAATTAATAGTGTGTATCACTTTAGCTTCTTGCTAAATCTAATCTGCTTCTTGAAAGCCTTGAACAGAGAGAGAAACAGACAGAAATCAAGACAGTCCGCCCAACGCTTGAAAACATGAATCACATTGAAGGTATTGACGCCTACAAGTAATAAGTGGTTACACGGTGAGCAGGGGTATAAACTTGGCTCTGGAATCGGGCATGACGGTTGGCCGGAAAGTTTGAAATCGTCCTGACTGCTGGGAAGGCCAAATTGGAGGATTTGCCTTTAGGTGTATAAAAAGACCCTTAATTAGCGATGTTGAACCATAATTTAACTGAATCACAACAGATCCCTTTTTATGATCATTCAAAAACAGATACACCCTTGAGAGAAGTCGGTAATACTCATAGTCCTTGCCAAAGCTGAGTTTTATATGCATCGCTCACGTGCATGCACACAGACATGCATAGGGTTCCAGGAACTGAGCATTGCAGTGGCCCAGTGAAAACCCTTTTTCTATGTTGTAAAAGATTAGCCCTGGTGTGTGCGTGTGCACGTGTGTGTAGAGGCCTGTGTGTGCTAATTGCAGGTCTATTAAAAAAACAGCACACAAACTGAAAGCTAAACCTATGGTTACCTGCTTGAACTGTGGAGAGAGCACGCACAGGGCATGTGTTAGAGTCTGCAACAGTTTGAAAAGAGTGTAGACTGACAATAGCAATGGACAGAGAGGGATAATAGGAGCAGCACTGAAGAGCAACAAATGCTCTGGCAACATGGTTGGAATGAGTGCTATAGGACACTGGAGGGGAACATCTGGCCTAATCCGTCTTTCAAACAGATGCTGAAAAATAATGACCGATAACCATACACTTCATCTTCTGGACGTCAAGCAGCTGTCTTTTTTTGGCCTACCCAGTTTTTTAAAGCTTTTTTTAAAGTCTTTAAATAGGAACAAATTATATTTGGCAGGAATTACATGACATTCATTTATTGCATTTGTAATGTTAGTTTGCCATGTTTTTTTACTTTCTGCAGAACATGCACACATTTGATTAAAACTAAAGTACTAACGGAAAAAAAATATTGTCAAACAACTGCACCCACATCTCCTGCGTAGCATAATTTCTGTCCAGATTACAAAATCTCAAGCTTTGAATAGCTTTGAAAACGAATATTCGAATAGTTTATAAGAAAAAATGATTCACCTGAATCAGGCAGACTGCTGCGGTTCAATTCGTTAAAATGAATGTGATTTTAATAACACAAAAAGCAACTACAATATCACGTAGGATTGCTGCGTGGACGTAAGTGGCTTTCGTATCCACTCATCGGTCCGAGTCCAATTCGGTTACAGCAGAGCTTCAGTGTGGCCTAAAAGTTTCCAAACAGACATAGTATGAGAGTACTTCCAATGATCACAAAGTAAATACGGTGGTTTGAACATTGTGCAAAGTTTTGATGAAATTGCACGGCAGGACTAACGCTATTCACCAGAAGAGAAAACACACAGCCACTATTGTGGGTGACGGATCGCCAGAAAAGGAAAAAACATGGCTACCTGTTCTATTCATGTTTATTAAATGACCAACCCGTTATCATTAGTAGGTAGAGCTTTTTGGTATCTTTTGACCTTGTTTAAACATTGAAAAATCTGCTAAATATGTTAATTATTAAAACCATTAACCCCTTGCCACAACCTCTTATTTCTATGGCCACAACTGATTAGTGCGAGTGCCACCATGGAGAACAAAATCCTGGGGAGAGCCCACTAGTGCGCTACCCATGTAGGCAATGCGCCTTGTAGCGACCCCGGTTCCATTCCTGCCAGTGGTCTTGTGCTACATGTCATTCCCTCTCTTCTTCAACCACATTTCCTGTATCTCTTGACTGTCCTGTCCATAAAGGCACAAAAAGCCCTTCAAAAATATATTTAAAAAAAATAAATCCTGGGGAACCCTAAAACATTTCAGAAATATTATTATTACAACCGGGTAGTTTAAAGTCTGTCTCTGTTGGTCTTGCCGATTCTCACACTGGACGGCAGGTGTCAAACTGCTACCGTATTTGAAAGTATTTGAATAGTGTTCTAATATCCGAATACAAAACTAACGAAGGATAATTTGGTTATTCGAATATTTGGGGCCAGCCCTATAAATAAGCACTCTATCAAACCATAGAGATAAGTAGATACATTACCATTATGGAAAAACACGAGGACAACCTGAACCAACCCGGAAAATCTGCACACGGCTTTAGAAAATATGGTTGAATTTAAATTAAGGATTTTTTAAAGTCAGCGTTTTAACGAGAATCTGCTAATGGCCCAGGAGGAAGCAGCCAATGTTCCTTTAAAGCATAGCCGGAGGGTATTTGAGGACTCTAACAGAGCTGTGGCAAATAGCTGCACTTTCATAATCAGGGTAAAATTACCTAAGTGGAGGTTTTTTAAAAAGCCAATCTAATTTGGAATTAATAGGTGCAAATGCAAATTAATATTCAGATCTAATGAATCTAATACTGCAAATTCATTTAGATGTGAAATTGAATTTTCATAGGTAATCCCAGTTGTCGCACCAGACAAATCAGTTTTTTTTCCTATAGGGAGGGTGCTGACAAGGAATTAAAGTGAAGGTGGCTGCTGTAGCTGGAAAGAAAAAGTCAGATGGGAACACAACCTTTTTCAATTAACTTGATTTGAGGTGTAATGATACAATGAAACCATTCATAATTAGGACAGGTGCCATTTTAAAAGAGATCCATGAACCATATTCAAGTTTGCGTTGGTTTCGAAATATATTTTCAGATAGCGGTTCAGAATTGTGGGTAACAAGGAGAGGAGTTGTGGGTAACGCGGAGAGGAAGCTCAGAGAGAGAGAGTGTGGATCAGAGAGTATGTTTAGCTTGCAGTGTCGTGTCCATCTGACCTTTGCTTCAGATTGGATATGCATAACAGCAAGCACGCATGCATTCATGCGCAAACACATGCATACGCTGACATGAATCTAGACAAAACGGACATGACACTTCAAAGGCCAGAACATTAGATTGCACAAATACCTAAAAAGTCTTTCTGATGCACGAGCAGTTCCTAGCACAGAGCAAGCACTGTGTGGAGAAGATATTACCAGAGAGACTGCGTAGGTGTCTGTGTGTATGTGTGTGCGTATGTAGTGGTGTGTGTGTGTGTGTGTGTGTGTGTGTGTTCGCGTGTATGTGCGCATACATGCTCCTGTGCACAAAGACATCTCTGTTTGACAGGCTGTAAAATGCCACTGATGATGTCATCGCTACCTCATAGGAATATTAAACAATTATTCTTCAATGAACCCCACACAACTCTCTAACAGGAAAAAAAGCAGACTGCATTGATCGAGTTAACTGTCAGACCGTGGACAACCACGGATATTAACGGATATGTAGGATTTAACTTCAGTGAAAGCTATGGAGAACATGTAACGGACAAGATACAGTGAAATGCTTCATCTCTGGACACAGCAGCTTCAGATTTAGAGAGTCAGGATGAGACGGTTTCAGGCTAAGGCACCATCCACTACCTTTGATAAGTGAATTTGTTGGAGATGCTGCATCCGTGTAGACTGCATCCTGTATGCACATTTCGCTGTTTCCACTTCTCATGTAACAGACCAAGTAAAGCATCAGATTTATAGACAGCCCAAGGGAATATGCAACAAGCTCAGCAGGGACAGATCAGACTATGTAATGAGGCTACCAATCAGTTTTAGTTCAGTAGTCCAGCGACTCAGACAGGACACCATTTACAAGCTAGGATATTAACAAAGGGCTCAATTAAAGTCAAACGTGATCAGATTGCCTAAAAGCCTTATGGCCAACTCCAACAGGCCAACTACCTGGCGACTCCGGGCCCCAGAATGAGCCTGCCAAAAGATGGACTTCTGGAGCTCATCAGGCACAATGGCCGCCGTCATTAGCTATCATTGAGGAGCCATAGAAAACTGATGGGCTCCATGTATCACAGAGGCTAGTGAGTTTATGAGCATGTTGATGACCGTTAGATTGGGCACTGTTGGCACCACGAGCTCAGTACTAGAGCTTGGCACCTCATCGTCTGTAGCAGAGTCATAGCATGTGCTAGCAGGCAACGCTTTCCATGCAAGGTGATTTCAGGACCTAAAAGTAGTTTTGTATAACTTGAGAAATCTAAAAAGAGTGATATGTGTGTCCTCCACGTTTGAACTCTGTGTGTGTCACCTAAAGTTGCCAACTGATTCACTCGCTTTAAATAAAGGTTAACGGCAAACAGGATTTGAAGTTCAAATGGTGTGAACTAAGAGCAGCGATGTGGTGAGTTCTGGTGGGTTGCGGTGTGTGATGCCCAAAGGTGCAGTGAGTTGGGCATTAGCCTTCTCTTCATCGCAGATGAATGGTTTGGCCCTGTGTCCAACGGTTTTGGCGTTGATCATGTGTTCACTCTGTATATAAGAAAAGGCCACCAATACCTCTCGTATCTGACTCACTGCCAGCTCAGGCCCTGGCCTCGTATGCAGTGAGACAACAGCAGAGGTAAAGGTCAAGGAAAGCAACTTCAGAACATGAGGGAAAGGGCATTTATTTGTGTGTGTGTGTGTGTGTGTGTGTGTGGAAACAATTAATTTCCTTTGGATTATACACTAATTGTATTAATTAAACATGTTTTAAGGGCTGTAAAACAGCACAAAAGGTAAAGTATAAAAGGACTCATACTTTATTGGACTAATTGTAGGGATGCTTGGATACATGGATTGATGGCTGTACAGCAGAGGAATGGTTGAATGGGCAGATGGATGCACAGATTGTTGGACAAATGTATATAACTCATCATTCCCAAATGATTTCTACCAGATTCCTCCCTTGACATGATTAAACGTAATTCATGTACTTGGTTCAAATAACTAATTGCATAGAGCACTTTGTTTTGAATCTCCATGTTAATCCAAGCTTTTCAAATCATGCCCTTTGGGGTTCATCTCCACCGTATGAATATTAGATGACATGGGTAGGTTTATTTTCTGGTATGAGTTGAGGGTCTCGTGTTTGACCTACAGCCAACAAATCCCTGAAAAACAGTTTGTGTATTAAATGATAATATTCATGCTTGTAAGTCGTGGCTGAGCCATGACTAATCACCAAACGTTCTGAAAGTGAATCTTTATAGGGGCCCAGAATAATCATGTCATTGTTCAAATCATGTGTGCATTGGATTGGTCTATCAGCACATCGACTTTGTAGATATAAGTTGGGACAAGGCTGTTGCAACTGTTAGCATGTTGATAATCGTTTCCCTCATTTGGTAAAAAGTCATAAGTTCATTATTATTTCTTAATAAATGCATAATGTGGGACTAGTACATTTGGGTAGGAATGATGTATGCCAGTCTACTCCAGCTACCCAGGCCTATGCTCCATTGTCAGCAGCATACTGTATGCCATGGCACTGAATAGATGTGGGTTAAAACACCCAAGATGAACAAACTGTTGTGCTCATGAGTTTAAGGAAGTTCCACACATTTGGTGCAATAGTAAACTCTATAATAAGGATCATGATCAACTTGGTAACAACGTTGTGATTGAGTAGGAAGCGAGTGATTGAATTCAACAGAACACATGAGAAACAGATGTTACCAAGCTAATAGCTAACTTAGTTTGCTAAAGTTGCAAACCAAAGTCGGATTAGCAAGAGTGACGAGCTGTCAAGATAATGTATGTAGTAGTTTATGTAGTAGAGGCATGGACAAACTGGGGCATTGGCAATGGCTCAAAAATCCCAAGTTTATTTCTGTGTTAGTTGATATACAGTAAAATATGTATGGATATGGTTCAACATATAGTTTTCTATAGATCTAAGGCAACCGAGGCCGACCGATATATCAGCAGTCGAAATATCAATCAGGCTGCACGTATTCAAATAATGTTGTGATGTGAGTGTGGAGGTGGTCCAAGGTGGCTCATCTATCCTGTACAACTCTTTGACTCCCACCGCGGTCCCAGCTGTGTGTTCCCTCCTTACAAGGTGAACCAAAGCCGCCAGAGTGTGGAACGTGATGAGAAGGAGGAGGAGAGGTGGTGGTGGGAGGGGGAAAGATGATTGACTGAGGACCATCAGAGCCAGGTGGAAATGAGTCCTGTGCTGTAACCCGGCCTTTTAACTAGCCTAGAGAGAGCACTAGCGCAGAGCCGTGTCCAACAGAGATGTGAGAGTGTAAAATGTGTCGTAAAATGTGTGCGTGTGTGCCTTTCTAAAAGCATGCGTAGGTACGAAAGACAAGAGTAGGTCATTTTGAGTAAGGTTCTGGTTTTGTCTCCAAATGTGGCATGTGGCTAATTTATCCCTGTTGTTTCCCCCTCTCCATTTATCTTTCATTAAGCTCCTGGCTCTCTTTTTATGAAATATTAATGCTGTATCTAAACACATCTTGACCAAAGTCAATGTGTGGGCAAGTAGGTATACAAATACACACACAGCACCCGGTTAAAAGCAAACCATGTAAAATTGATTCAAACAAATCCAGCATTGTGTTTTATTTAAGTGGCTTTTCAAGGTGAGAAGGGGCACCAGTAACCAGCATACCAACTCTGTGTCCCTCTCTCTCTTACTCACACAAACATAGACAAAACACAAACACACACACACACCCCCCCACACGAACGCACAGCAGCATGTCCATTTACAAACGACAGCAGGAAGGCAAGAAATTGAATATATGAGCTCAGTTGAATATTTTATGAGCTATGTGAGTGAGTGTGAGTGTGCGTGTGTGTGTGTCTGTACCCTGTGTTGGTGTGTGTGTATATGTACCTTATGTGTGTGCGTGTGTTTGTGTGTGTGTGTGTGTGTGTATACCCTGTGTTGGTGTGTGTGTGTGTCTGTACCCTGTGTTGATGTGTGTGTGTGTGTGTGTGTATATGTACCCTGTTATGTGTGTGTGTGTGTGTGTGTGTGTATGTATACCCTGTGTTGGTGTGTGTCTGTCTGTGTGTGTGTGTGTGTGTACCCTGTGTTGATGGAGATGATTTCTATGAGCGGGTTCTTTCGGATCTTGGGCAGGTCCAGTCTGGCTCCCCCCAGCCGTTTCCCCCCATCCTTCTTCTGGCCCAACAGACGCACCGAGTGACCTGAAAGAAAAAAGTCACAAAAACAACTTCATCAAACAGGAGACTAAACTCTCGTCTTAATATATACATTATAGGATAGCTGAGAATGTGGTAGTTTCAACAGTTTGAGGGGCGTGTATGTGTATAAAAACACAATACACAAATAGGTGACATTATTCAGTCTGATGTGTGTGAACCCAAACATGAATTGTACATATTAAATGGAAACCAAGAGAATGGAACGAAAGAATGATGTAGAAACATTTTCCAGCAGAAAATGTCAATTCTACTATCCAAAAAGTGTAATCACAAGAACATCCACTTTGTTTGGAGGACAAAAGAGAGGAGATGGAGCGGATAGCGAACGAGACTGAGAAAGAGTAGAAAACATTTTATTTTGCAGGTAGTTTTAAACATTCCCCCTCCATCTCTTTTCACTAGAGATAAACAGACACACACACAACATTTAGACATAATAGCCTCACCAGCAGCCATGCTATTGTGGACTACTCTCCTCTAGATAGCAACACAAAATGACCCATCTCCTCTTTCATAACAATATTTTCAGACAGAGCTTGTTGGAAACAGACCGAGGACAAACACACACACACAAATGGACCTGCAAGCCAGTATGGGCATTGCAAGAGGCAAGAGGTGTTTTCAAAAAAACAACAAGCAGGCCAAGTTTAACCTTCATAATTAGTTTTACAATTGAAAGGTGAATTCAATATATATATATATATATATATATATATATATAAACCAGGAATTCCCGGTGTAATAACGTCTGACTTTGACATTGTGTGTGATATGAGAAATACCGAATTCCCCCTCTAAGCTATGCACCACTACCACCGCCACCGCCACCGCCCCCTCATACCCCGTGTGAAAGCCGGCTAATAGGCAGTGAGGCCTCAACCCCGGGGTGTGTGAGACGGAGGCGCTCAGGGATGGAATTGCCTTCGCTGTTTTCATCCCCTCTACATTGGTCTCCTGGGAGGGTGGGCTCAGGGTAAGGAAGCGAGGCTATCGATTGGTAGATAAAAATGACAATCCATCCCAGAGAGGGACAAAGAGCCCATCAGTGAGGCGTGACAGGTCGTAATGTCCTAATACAAGCAGGGAAATGAGAAAACTTCCCTCCCAGAAAAACCCACCGACGGGATTTGGCGCTCGCCAAGCACCATGTCAAGCGGCTAGCCAGATAGCTAACAGATGCTCTGATCCACCATCCATCCATCCGTCCATGTTACCAGTTTACTGCACCACGTATCAGCACTAAGCAACTCTGGACTATATATTGGATCCATACGTCAACATTTTGACCAGTACATTTGAAATGTTGTCGTTGGTCAATCTATGGCTTGGTTTGCCATTATCTTTAACGTTGAAATAACACAATTTTCACATCCCTTCTGAACATAGGAAAAGCCTCGGCAGTTGGATAGCATCAAAGCACAAGTGTAAAGAAAAAGTGTAAAGTAAAGCAACAGGTGATATGTTGACCTGTGTGCCACATACGTCCAGGGAGGGGTAATAGGAGAGATATGGGATTTTTGTGACCACTCCAAACTCCCATACACCAACGGCGGAGGCAACCATCCAAGGAAACACAACTGGCTGGCCGAAGGTGCTCATGAGCGACACTAAAGTGGGAGGAACCGAGGAACCAGCAACCCATTCGGATGGCCCGCTCGACCTTCTAAGCTATCCACAAGAACCTGATTGATTGGACTCCAATGATTCTTCCCCTACTCCCCCAAACAACCTCCTCCTCTGCTCCATGCCTATGCTGTTGCATTTGTTACTCTTGACCTATGCTTTTACCCGCTTGGCCTTCCCCAGGACTGGTTAGCTGTGGAAACAAACAGTCTGCTGTTTGC
>OMKN01043546.1:0-14884 GCA_900302345.1 Melanonus zugmayeri | reverse complement strand
AATGGGGAGGGCCTTCCCCGCCACGGCCCACCGCAACTTCTCATTGGCCGAAGCGCAAGAGAGGCCGGGCAAATATCACGGTGTTTTGTATGTTGCTTGTTAAAACTACATTACCCATAATTCTATGTGTGGTCACCGGATGTGACGTGATTACATCTCCCGTATGTGTGAGCAATTTGCCACGTCTTCATACTCTTATGTATATTATGTGTATCATTAAAAAAGGTAGATGTGTGTGTATCAGTAAACACATAGCATAATATAATACAAAATTACAATTATTCAACAATGGCAGCATTTCTACAGTATGCCGTCTACAGCAGAATTGAACATGTGTTTTTTATTAAGCCATATGCTGCTTGTGTTTCCAGCATTTCTGTGCTGATGTTGTGTCAGTGCTGGCCATGACCATGAGTGGGGAGAGGGAGTGTCTCAAATACCGCCTGCTGGGGTCCCAGGAGGAGCTGGCCTCATGGGGCCATGAATACGTCAGGTGGGTGAAGTAACGTAGCCTCTTGGGGACATGAATATGTCAGGTGGGTGGAGTAACGTAGCCTTGTGGGGACATGAATACATCAGGTGGGTGGAGTAACGTAGCCTTGTGGGGACATGAATACATCAGGTGGGTGGCATAACGTACGACGGGGGAGATGCAGATGTTCTTTGGATGGTCATATTTTTATGGTGCTTTTAACAGCTTCACATCGATTGTGCAAGCAAGGAATAAACTCCCTAAAATTCAGTGGGAAAAGGAAAAACTTCGAGAAGGATTTCTCTTATAGGATTGCTAGTTGTGTGTAGATGCATAATATGATGGCTAACTTTTTTTACATTTTTAATTTAATTATCTAAGTGAATTTGGAAGGTAAAAAGGCTTTAAGCCAATTTGAACAAAATATACAATTTCCATAACATGCTCTTGATGATGATGATGATACAAAAATAACAGGTATGAGGAAAATGTAATTTTATCCTTATGTAATCTACAAAAGGTCTCCACAATGATGACATGAACCTAGTTGCAATTTCCTTTTGTGTTCTGTGTATGACATCTATATTTGGAAGTAGCTGATATTTTGGGCTAATCCGCCGTGTTTTCCCAGGCACCTGGCCGGCGAGGTTGCCAAGGAGTGGCAGGAGGTGGAGGAGAGCGACAAGACCAAGCAGGACACACTGCTCAAGCTGGTGAAGGAGATCGTGCCCTACAATATGGCGCACAACGCCGAACATGAGGCCTGTGACCTGCTCATGGAAGTCGAGAGGCTGGACATGCTGGAGCACTACATCGACGACAACGCCTACGCCAAGGTTTGCCTCTACCTCACCAGGTACGTCGTTTGGATGCCTTTTGTAAAGGTCCCACTGCACATTGGGTTTGAAACTCATAGAAATATGATGTGTTGCAGGGTTCTCCTTTATGGCGCAGGCGCTCCCACCCACTCGTGTAACGTAGTCACGGGGGGGCGGGGGGTGGTATTTAGTTCTACCTACCAGTTATAACAGGCTGGTAATTGGGTAATATACTCTAGTTACAATGTTTTCTTTTTTTAACTTTTCTGGCAATCCGTTCTGCGGTGAAATTTCATTGAAACTTTGCACAATATACAAATCACATTTTTTGTTTTAATGATAATTGAAGAAGGCTACCCCCATGCGTTCAAAACTGTGTGTCTTAACTGGAACTTGAGCGATGCTGGAAGTTAACAAGACCTACAATGGAATCTTCCTATGTGTGTTCTTTCTACTACATGACGCTGCGCTCCGCGGCTTGTCTGGTGTGCGACCCGCTTTACATTGAAGCTCTGCCATAACCGATCGGACCAAGAGTGGATCCGAAAGCCACTGACTTCCTCCACATAGCACTTACTCGTGATGTTGTAGTTTTTGAAGCATTATTATATATATAATATAACATGCGTTTAAAAAAATTTTCAGTTTCAGAAATTAAATCGGGAAAAATCGACTGTCAACTAAATGTCAGCGTCGTGACAGCCCTATTTTGAAATGTTACATGGTGGCACAGCGCCACTATTACATTGTTTGTTTGGGGAGAACCCTGGTGTTTAATATAGTTTGTCTCCCCAAAAACTGAACATACTACTTATTGATCGGCATTAGGTACTGGGTTCAATCCCCCATGTGCACAGCTTTCCTGTAGGTGTCCTTGAGCAAGATCCCTAACCCCCATCTACTCCTTAATGACCCGTTTCTGAAGAAAAGCATCTGCTAAATAACTACATGGTAAAAAAAGGAGATTCCCATAGTGGACTGTGATTGGGTAAATATTGCATATTGGGCTTCAGAGATTTTCAAAGAAGCCATTCCAGTGTAAACATGTGTCAAGAAACAAGTTGTATTTGGCAAAGTCAGAGTGGACCATGAAGAAAAGCAAGGACATCTTCAACAAGCGGTACCAAACTGGGCTCTGGCTAAAGTGGCGTCGCTAACTCTCATTCCTCTTGTCCCCTTCTCACCAGCTGCGTGAGCTACGTGCCCGAGCCGGAGAACTCTGCGCTGCTGAAATGCTCTCTGAACATCTTCCGCAAGTTCAACCGTTACCCAGAGGCCCTGCGCCTGGCCCTGATGCTCAACGACGTAGAGCTGGTGGAGAACATCTTCACCTCCTGCAAGGACATGTACGTATGCTCACACAAGGGCTTTTAACAATGCATTTTCCCTATAGTCACAAGAAGCAATATCGGTACGATTACCAGCCAGAAAAGAGGGTCTTTTTTTTTTTACCTTGGTCAAAATGTGGTGTAATTTTATTTTTCTTCTTATGCCGTATAATCTACAATGAAGGGGTTAACACTGTACCTTTCTGCAACCCCCTGTCCTACAGTGTTACGCAGAAGGAGATGGCCTTCATGCTGGGTCGCCACGGCATGTTCCTGGAGCTGAACGAGGATGTGGAGGACTATGAGGACCTGACTGAGATCATGTCCAATGTCCAGCTCAACAGCAACTTCCTGGCCTTGGCCAGAGAGGTGAGGGAGGCTGCAGGGAAGTAGTTGTTGAAGGCAGAGATGGAGGAATGTAGGGGGACAGTTTGTGTAGGTTTAATTAGGAATAATAAGGAAAGTGGTTTGTGTGTCTGGGATTTACTGGTCAACAACACAGCCTCTTTAAAAGGTCAACTAAAATAAAAAATATCACTTAACACTTTAATACATTGAGCTTTGTGCTTATGGCATAGAGTGGATGGACAAGAGGTGGATGTGAATTGGAGAAAAAACATGTTAAAGATAATACAATGTATTAAAACCATTCGTCATTTGGTAAAAATATGTATTGTTGTATAGTTACAGGTTGTAACTATACAACAGGCTGTATAGTATACAGGTTGTGTCCAGGTATGAATCTGAATTTGGTATGGCATCCAGCTTGGATTACAGTTAGAAAAGAAGGCACATTGAGGATGGGGCTACTTGCAACACAGCCCGATCAGTCCGAAAGCTGGAAAGTAATGACGCATTTCCAAGAACAGCTTCTCCTGGGACTGCAGATGGGTTTGGGGCAGACGACACTTGAAAAATAGTGGTGTATGAGTCAGCAGGAGAGATGCGTGGAAGGGATAATGGCTTGCGCTTATCGTTGCCATTGCAGCGTATTTCTATTTCTAGCTGTGACTCATTAATGAATGTATTCTCTCACCTTTTCCTCCTCCCACGCAGTTGGACATCATGGAGCCCAAAGTTCCAGACGACATCTACAAAACCCACCTTGAAAATAACAGTGAGTAGAGAATATACCATATATATGGTATGTGAAATTGGCACTGCGCACTTTGTCTATTGATAGTCTTACGGTTACTATATTTCTTTCCTCTACCTGGCACTGTAGCTGGTGACCAAGTTGGATCCGTAGTTTACAGCAAAGGCCAGAAAACCATATCATCAGCTCTTATTTATATATATATATATATATATATATATATATATATATATATACATAATTAATATATGAGCGGGGGAAAAGATTGTTGACTATCCCTGTTTTAAGAGAAATGTATGTGTCCCAGGGTTCGGTGGCAGCGGCTCCCAGGTGGACTCGGCCCGTATGAACCTGGCCTCTTCCTTCGTTAACGGCTTTGTCAACGCTGCTTTCGGCCAGGACAAGCTGCTCACAGACGACGGCAACAAGTGGCTGTACAAGAACAAGGACCACGGTGAGGCACACAGGCTGGCTGGGCTTCACCTGCCTTGTTTGCTAACAAATGCTTTAGTTGTGGATGGGAATGTTGTAGTTGTCTCACTGCAGAAGGGAAAGTTACCCAAATGATGATGCTATGAATAGGATTTGATCCTCAGAGATGTTATTTGAGGGCATCGCAGCAAGAGATCTAGTGTATTAAGCAAAATGGACAACGTTAAAGTTAGAAAACAACCTATTTGTTATTGCTACAATGGCTGTATCGTCTGTTTTGCCCATTGGCTGAGGCAAGCTAAGGAAAGATGAATGACGCGTGTGTGTGTTCTCAGGCATGCTGAGTGCTACAGCCTCCCTGGGTATGATCCTGCTGTGGGACGTGGACGGTGGTCTCACCCAGATCGACAAGTACCTCTACTCCTCTGAGGACTACATCAAGGTAGGAGGGGCCAGGAGACCCACAATATGTACATATTTTTTGATGGTTCATGTTAAAAATACTTGTTGACCTTTTAGGATTTATTTATTACTGAAAACGTTTGGTATGCATGTACATAATGTGTATATATATATATATATATATATGCATGCTTATAACGCTGGTATATGCATCAATGGTTCATTTCACTCAGCTTGGACAGTCTAATACATTAAATTGGATCACTTCATGTTTCGTAGCATTTAATACTGAAATGGATGCAGTGGGCGGTATGCTCTGCCCACCCTGTTGCTCTGCACAGATTCTTGCACACTATTGCCGAGTACCTCACAGAAATTCAACTAGGTCGAGCATTTGTGCTCTGCGTCGTTTCAAAACCTTTGCAAAACCATTTGCATATTATTTTGACAGTCTACTCTATTTAATTATGGTCATTCCTCGTTAAAATATGATATGATTAAAATGGATATGCCCATCTCTACACGCCACAGGAATACAGCTAGATTATGTAATGCTCTGTACCAAGTGATGAGCTGTCCTCCCAACTTCTAAGTCCCTGTCGTGTCCCTGTACAGTCGGGGGCCCTGCTTGCCTGCGGCATCGTCAACTCTGGTGTAAGGAACGAGTGTGACCCGGCCCTGGCTCTGCTCTCCGACTACGTGCTCCACAACAGCAATGTCATGAGGATAGGAGCCATCTTCGGGTAAGATACAGATCCATCACACGGACGCAACCCTCCAGACAGAGGGTTCATCTGCACACCAAATAATGTGCAGTGCGACCAAAAATGTTAAATAAGTCACACGGTGTGCGTCCTCCAATAAAGCAACGTGTGCTCCTTTTAATAATTAGTTGCACAATTTACTCAACCTTGCCGGTCAAGTGGTACAAATATATAGGCTAGACTGAATCCTGCAGCTTGCTCCAGCTGTCACTCTTTAGGTGCATGTGTTTGTGTGTTCTTTGTTTTGCCACGCCCGCTTGTGTTTGTGGGTTCAGATGACCATGATCGCCAAATCAGAAAACTAAAATAATTCATATCTTGTTGTCAAAATAATGTGCTTTTAATCCACCAGTAGTCATTTCATTGACTGTTTTTCCCCATTCAACTCATGATCTCGATGCGCAACACCTCTAACTATATTTTGAAAATGAGTTGCACACAGTAGAGGGAGATCGTTTCAGTCTTTCAAATCATTTTACAGTACATCATTTTTATTCATTTGCGATGACTAATAAACTAAAGGAAAAAAACATAATTTTCCTGGATGCACTGGATGAGATTATGAGGATTATTTGGAGCTCTGTCTGAATTGTTGTGCTTTACTTATTTATTATCCAATTTGGTAGAATTGCAGTTCGGAAGTTGTAGAACAGATTCTCACAGTTTTTAGCGGTTATCCCTGTAATTTAGAATTACTTTTAGGCGGAACGGAAGTAAAATGAGCTTTTCCTGCTTTCCCTGGCATCGGGTGATGGTTACAAAACAAACATGTATCTGGTATCTATGTTCTTCCAGGTTATGTATGCACGTTAACGTTATGCATTTGGTCCTTTTTATTTTCAGAGCTATTGTTGATAGATTTTGGGATAGCTTATATATTATATAGTTATATAATGTATAATTAAAAAAGATATACAGTAACAGGCAAAAAATCTAAAAAATCTCTTTATAGTATGGCTCTCTTAATTGTTGTACTTTTTTTACATGATGGAAGGTTAATATCACTGGCATCCGACTTCAATAATTACATATTGCAGTTACGCTTTTTTCAGAAAAATAAATAATAAGCGGGTATTTGGTGCTACGAAAAGTTGTTCTGGTGCTCCTAGATTCTTAAGGTTGGGAGCACCAGTGCTCCTGGGTAAAACAGTTAGTCTGGAGGGTTGGGATGCTATGGACGGTTGTGGTCATGTGTGGGTTCTCATCCTCCTGTGTCCCCTTCCTGCTATGCAGACTTGGCCTGGCCTATGCCGGATCCAACAGAGAAGACGTTCTGTCTCTGCTCCTGCCTGTCATGGGAGACTCCAAGTCTAGCATGGAGGTAAGTGCCTGAAGCCATGTGTTGAACGACTGCGAGCATTGTAAAGTGCTTCCTCTCTCTCTGTTTGTCTCTCTCTCCATCTGTCCCTGTGTGTCTCTCTCTGTCCCTGTCTCTTTCTTTCTCTCTCTGTCACTGTGTGTCTCTCTGTCTCTAGTGGTTTGAACTGGTTGTTATGGTGTTAATCTAACCAGGTGGCGGGCGTGACGGCACTGGCGTGTGGCATCATCGCGGTGGGCTCTTGTAATGGCGACGTGACCTCCACCATCGTCCAGACCATCATGGAGAAGAGCGAGCTGGAGCTCAAGGACACATACGCCCGCTGGCTGCCGCTGGGCCTGGGACTCAACCACCTTGGTACACAACACAAGCCTGAATATACAACAATCCTGTATTCTGTTGGAATACAGGAAAGAAGTGCAGAAAATCTCCTATTTAGGGACATTTGTATATGGTGACCTTCATGAAAGTAAATACAGTTGTGGAGTGTGTGGTTGGTGGACACTGGAGCAGCTGAACGGTGAATGGGAATGGAGCAGATTGGTCCGAAATGCATTTTTCATCTGAGATAATGTAATATCTCAAGAATTGTGTGTAAATGTAATTTTCCCCATTGGTTGCACCTCAAGGAAAAGGAGAGGCCATCGAGACCACCCTCGCTGCTTTACAGGTGGTCCCTGAACCCTTCAGGAGCTTCGCCAACACGCTGGTGGACATCTGTGCCTACGCAGGTCAGTCAGAGTTGCTTTAGGTGCATTTTATCAATGGTGTTCTGTAGCTTTTTTGCATATGGTGTGGTAGTTTGTGGGGATGCCGATGGGTTTGCCATGGGCACCTGTGTTTTTGTTTAGTTATTTTTTTTATTGATTTAGCGTTTTTTGTGATTTGTCCGTTGTGTATGAGCGTTATGAGCAATGCTGTATATGAAATGTGCCACACACAGTGGCGTTATACTAATAAGTGCGAACATCAACCGCTGCCCAGACGGAGCTCCACATATCCACACACACCTCACCACCGGTGTCCCTTGTTGTGACGAGGCACTTTGACGTCACAAAAAGAACACAACTTGAGTTCGGAGTAGAGCATTCACAAACTGATTGGCAGAGACTGGCAAAAACACAGGATTTTACACCTGTTTTCTCTAAATTGCTTTATTTGCTCTTATTTTAGTAACCGTGACAAAACGACATATATTACTATGTTCATATAGATCATAAGAGACATTACCACGTTTAAAACAAAAACCAAACTTAGAGGAGTTCACTGCCCCTTTAACTCTTTATAATGCCAATATTTTTGTTACATGGAGATTCACATCTTGACGCTTTTTTCTATGCTTTATAAATACAATTTTGAGTTGACTATATTCAACAGCCCTTCCTGTCTTCTATAACACATCTAGTCATCATGATAATGCGTATCCTCTCTCCCTCTCAGGCTCTGGTAACGTGCTGAAGGTACAGCAACTCCTACACATCTGCAGCGAGCACTACGAGGCCAAGGAGAAGGAGGAGGACAAGGACAAGAAAGACAAGAAGGACAAGGAGAAGAAGGAGACGCCGGGCGACATGGGCTCTCACCAGGTGAGTGCCACCCACCCAATCCCTGCAGTCATCAATTACCAACGTTGTTGTTATTGGGTAACAGTAATGCAGAGGTCTGTCTGTGTGAATAAGCCAAACGCACACATTTCATGTGTGTGAACTGTGTTGTGTCCTAGGGTGTGGCCGTGCTGGGCATCGCGCTCATTGCCATGGGGGAGGAGATCGGCTCTGAAATGGCGCTGCGGACATTTGGTCACCTGGTGGGTACCAACGCATGCTTTGAATGCTCTAGTGTGTCTGTCTAGTATCTGGCTGCACCAACCACATCTTTCCTAGCAACAAGTAGACGTGACAATTTTGACTTCTTATAATTCATTATGTGACTACCTCTTGGAGATTACTGTTATTAATTATGAACAGTTTACTCATTATGTCATTCAATATGAATCACTCAAATATGAATTGCTTTACTGTAATTCAGCTTCGGCAGGAATCACAATATCATAGAAATCTACTTGCGTTCATCATGATATGTACATGTATAAAGCTATGAGCCAGGGCTAGTTGTAACCTCCTCTTCCTTGTGAAGCTGCGGTATGGCGAGCCCACCCTGAGGCGGGCGGTGCCCCTGGCGCTGGCCCTGATCTCTGTGTCCAACCCACGCCTCAACATCCTGGACACGCTCAGCAAGTTCTCCCACGATGCTGACCCAGAGGTCTCCCACAACTCCATCTTCGCTATGGGCATGGTGGGCAGTGGTACGTGGCGTGATCGGAAAAAAAGATGTCCCTACTGCTGTTAAAAGTTCTCCTTTTTAAAGTCTGGAGAAAAGGTCTGGAAACGGCATGGTTAAAAACCGTCCGCCTGATAACTCTGGTCAAGCATTCATTGTAAGGCCACAATGCTCTCTTTTGATAGGTGTGGACAGAGATGCTTGTCACCATAACACTTTCTTCCTCTCCCCAGGCACCAATAACGCTCGTCTGGCGGCCATGCTGCGACAACTAGCCCAGTACCACGCTAAGGACCCCAACAATCTGTTCATGGTCCGCCTGGCGCAGGTGGGTGCTCACCACCACAGTCCTGTTCGTCTCTTTACTGCTGCCTTTGTGTCTGTGTTAACCTTTGTGCACCGTCATGCAGGGCCTGACTCACCTGGGTAAAGGCACGCTGACGCTGTGTCCCTACCACAGCGACCGGCAGCTCATGAGTCAGGTGGCTGTGGCTGGCCTGCTCACAGTCCTCATCTCCTTTCTCGACGTCAAGAACAGTACGTTCTCACTCTCTCACACACTCACACTCACAAATCCCTGTCATGCATTTGTTGTTAATGCCGCCCCCTGGTGTTCTGTGTGTTACAGTAATATTGGGGAAGTCTCACTACGTTCTCTATGGCCTGGTTGCGGCCATGCAGCCACGTATGCTGGTTACATTCGACGAGGAGCTGCGACCCCTCCCTGTGTCGGTCAGAGTCGGACAGGTACAGACACTAGTTTGATATAGCAGGTCTCAATGTTGTGCGTTATAGGTTATTTCTGTATTATTATACTTGTATTCATATTGTGTCCGCAGGCGGTGGACGTGGTGGGCCAGGCGGGTAAACCCAAGGCTATCACGGGGTTCCAGACCCACACCACACCCGTGCTGCTGGCCCACGGAGAGAGGGCCGAGCTGGCCACCGAGGAGTACCTCCCCGTCACACCCATTCTCGAGGGCTTCGTCATTCTCCGCAAGAACCCCAACTACGAGACCTAAACCATGACCCCCCCCACTCCCATCCCCATCACTGGCCACCTCCTGCATTTAGAAGGGTAGCCCTCCTGGCTTTTTAAGTCCTTATATTTTATGTTGCTTATTCCATGGCTTAAAAAAAGCCATGCTTGGCCTACCCTTCGTTTTGTCATATGTGGCCCCTTCTCTTGTAGTTATCAAATGGTTTCAAGGTCTGGGTGACTGGACCGCTATTGCACTCAGAGGGGTAACTTGGGACCTGATCGACACTGCGGCGTCATACCGCATGTTCTGAGATTGCTCTACGGTCAAGCTCAAATGCAGGCAATGTTCACAACCACCTTAGCTCTGACAATGCTTAGTGCTATGACTGATCAGCCAACATTATCATTTGAGCTCATTGTTTTTTTTTCTGTTCTTGCATCACCTGTTTTTTGTAATTAAAGCTTGGGAAAAAAAGTGTCATGTTCATCCTGTTTATTTCCTTGGTGTATTTTTTCTTACAGAACTGTATATGGTTTCATCAAAAATAAAATTCTGGTCCATTTGATGGAATTGTGATAATTTATGGGTTTGTTTTTCCTTTCCATAGGCAAACCTGTCATTACTATTAAAATGCATTAATAATTGTAGAGAAAATGTTTCTTTAAGAAATAAAATCATGAATCAAACTTTAGAAAGCACAATTTTAAAGGGTCATATTTGTTTAATTCCAATAATGAGCCAAACGTTTTTGTGATAAGACCAAATGCAACTGGTTTACCAGAGGTCTGTCTATGGAACAGAAGATGCATCTTTTGCTGTATATTGTATATGATGAGACGAGTGGAACTCGTGTATTGGGGCGAATTTCAGTTGAGTTTAAATGTATTATTGAAAAAAAACTTTACTCCTGCACTATAATATAAAACCCAAAAAGTCAGAAACATACATAATGATGACTGCACAGCGAGGAGCGTCTCATCACGTGATGGGATGGACCGGAAGTACCTTGCTGCTACCGGCTTCCGGGAAGAGTTTCCGTCCGTCCGGCTCTGCGGACTCAAGGAGAGAAAGGTAACGCCGATGATTTCAGTTTTTCAAATATAATTTACTGTCTTTTGGGGGGTAGGTGACATTGAACATTATACAATTTCTCAAGATGAACTTCACCTCTACAGTTCGCGCCTGGTTCGGTGACCTCTGCAGCTTTAGGGATATATATATATATATCTTTGTTCAGTCAGATCTGCTGACTGGTATTCTGCTGTTTTCGTGGGTTAGCTCAGGAGCTAGCTAGGAGCTAGCTGTAAGACGACGTGGGTGTTCTTTCTTCACTCTAGCTGCCCGGCTAGCATGCTAACGCTAACGTATAAGTGTACTGTAGTTAAGCGACACTTCTACGCCACGTCCCATTTTGGTGTTAAAATGCCCCGTTTGGTCGTAGACACTTCACAGACGGGTTCGTTTCAACTGGGCCACATGATTTACTAAGTCGTTTGTCGTTTCGGCTAGCCACACACGCTACCTCCACATCATAGCCAGGTTAGCTCCTGTAATGCGGTGTAGATCACCACTCCTGGGCTGTGCGGGACGGGGATGTGTCCTGCCGGTTCCCCACAAGACAGTGGGTGTCTGGTTCACCTTCTTTTGCTCGCAGTGTGTTTTGCCCCGATTGTTATTGTAAACACAGATGTAGTGATAATCGAAAGGAAACCTCCACATGCGGCAAATAATTAGCCGCAGTAAGTATATAAAGCTGATCCAAGTTGAATCATTAGTCCAGTGAAACGTACCAAGTAATAAAAAGACGGGTTCCCTCTCGCCATAGTGATCCGAAGTATAACATGTATGTGTAGCCGTAAATAGTCATTTGCGCAAGGTGTGCATTGCGATCAATGACAAGGCGATTGCTTTGTTGGTTGACACCTTAATCCAGGCCCCGATTAGTGTCCACGGGATTTGTGGGTGCTCTCTTAGATATAGCTGGCGGTCTAATATAAGTTAAGGTGACGTACCAAACTGTATAGTGGATTGATCACTGAAAGAGAGGCAGCATCCACTGCACTGCATCACAGTGCAAGGTGAGCCGACACGTGTACCCGCGTCCTGCCTGCGATGCTAATGCTGGGATGCGAAGCCAAGTGTACCTATCGCCTGTCATCGCTAGTTGGTATTGCATACAGTAATTGATCTGTGATGCATTGTACTATTTCAGTGTCGAGCTTAACCAGCTAGCCACCGTCCGCGTTAATCGTAGCCTTTGGTCGTTAGTGTGAGTGTGACAGCTAGTCATCAGTTTAGCTGATACACTTGTCGTTCCCCGCTCATCTACAGGTACGTTTACGTGTGCGCAGGACACGCGTGGATGTGGATTAGACGTGTTGTGTTTGTGTGTGTAACGTGGTCATCATCAGGTATGATATTAGACCGGCCTGTGAGCCACCCTGCTGGCGCCAAAGCAGGTTAAACCACGTGGTTGTCCAGATCGGGCCTAGGAAAGTTAGCATCATGGCGCAGCACAATATATTTAATATTGCTTTAATCACTGTCGTATTTTTTTTTTAATTTTCGTTGGAGAACATACGGTTTCGTTGTACCTTACTTTAGATTAGGTACACGAAGGATTTAGACAGGCCGACACGCCCATGTGTCATTGCGAAAGTAGCCCAATGATCAAGTCGCAGCACAAACACCGGTTACTATAAACGCTAAGATGGAATTCGGCTCTATCGGGTCTATCGTCATCGTGATTATGCTTCATATTGGTAAAGCGATGGGTTGACCACATTTAGCGATGTGGAGTTGATGCCCGGGTAACGTGCACGCTGCAGTAGGCATGGTGCTGATGTGACGAGGGGCAACGTGTTGCGTGTTCGTTCCCAAAATGGGTGCAGCTTTCTACAAACGGTTCAATAGTTCAGTCTAGTTATTGTGATTCCTCAATGTCTATCACAACAATGGCTTTGTGATGTCATTATCAGACTGAGTGAAGGGACAGAAAAAGATGTGAGCTGTCACATTTGATAGTCTGAGCTTGCTGAGCACACTGCTTAGTGCTTACCTATGGGGATGCTGCACCGTGTGGAGTTCTGAATGCCTGTACAGTGGATGGAAGAAACACAAGAAGATCTGGGAATGAGCTGTGCAATTGAGAAACTAATGGAGAAATACTTGATGTGGCTTACAGTGGTTGCGTATTGTCTTGTTACAAGTAGATTCTCGGTTTGACCACCGTGCGGTGAGGCCTTGCTTTGTACAGTTTGTATGTGATCCCCATGTTCATGTGGGTTTCTCTGGCACTCCAGTTGCTCCCTACCTCCAAAAACGTGCATGCTGAAAAGGGGCATATGGTTGACTACCACGTTTGGGGTACATTTTCAGTGTCTCCTCTCCAACGTATCCTTTGTTTGGTTAAAAACATGTTTGTGTTTGCTGTTGACAAACCATTTGTAGTCTAGTTACCCAGGAACAGTTTATTGTTTTGACACTGGTGTAGGGGTTCTAGTGGGATATTATACAGTGGATATTTTAATATTGTGTCCATTAGGTTGATTGTATTGGGTCACACGCTTGTTTAGAATTTTGTTTCCTTGCTGAGAACATCCAGACAGTAATTAATTATGGGATATATGTATGTATGTATGTATGCGTGTGTATTTATAATTATATGTATGTAATTGTGTAATTATGACCTTTTATTTGGGTTATTCAATAGAGGTTCAGTCTGTACTTCAATCAATTGGCATAGACATTACAAAATGGCCATTACATTGTACGCCGTAGTTATGACTGAAATGCTTGTATGTCTGCGTTTAACTTCCATATTGAACAAATCGTCAACGGCATTTTTGATTGCCATCGTATTACCACAGTAACAGCCTTCACTCTATGAATGCATGGTACATTAGCACTGCTGTGGCGAGCTATGGGCCACAATGGCAGATTTAGGCTAATGCACAGCACAGGGCGTAGAATGGACAAGAGGCTTACACAACAACATTTCCAGCAGTATGTTGAACTGGCGATGGTGGAAGTTGGAACTCCATACAGCTATTTGCCAGCCCAGCTCAGATGACATGGAAGAGGGTGGAAGGGGGGGGGGTGGTCGCCAAGGCTTGGTTCTTGCATAACTGCCCCTCCAAACACAATCCTTAGGAAATGTCCTTTTGCGTACCCTATGTGACTCCTTCTGCTATGTTGTTGTTGAATATGGATGGCCTGGTCTGCTTTCAGAATACCAATCTCCATAAGATGGGTATACTTTCTTGTAAATCAAGAGTGTGAGTACACAATTTGTAATGTTTTTTTTTAAATTGCTGATGGTGAAAAGATTTGGTGCACTAGACTACCTTTCCCAATGTTTAATCCTGAGTTGCAGCATCCCTACAGATGATGGGTGCAGTGTGTTTATAGGGTGTGGCAGTGTATGTTAAGGTGCTCACCACTCCAGGTGTTCTGTCGTCTCAACCTTTCCAGTGAGTGTGTTAAAAAACACGGTATTAAAAAAACACGGCAGTTTTCCCTCTCTGATTCACAGCGTTGTCAGTCTTAAGACCTTGTTTTAGCCATAGGCATGTCCACTCAGCAGTTGAGTTCATAGCCAGCCCAGACCAGCCTATCAGTCTGTCTGTCTCACTCCACTGTGCACGACTTTGAGCTTCTCACTGACCCTTCTTCAACTTTGCCCTCGGACTAGCTCACTAGACGGGTGTCACCATTTCCACACACAACAGTAAAATGGTCTCAATGAATGACAGTCCCATGTTCTTCTAAACCTGTGACAGAAACTGCAGCCATTTATTGTGTTGCAAGTTCCCTGTCTCATCATGACTCATCTCTCTCTCTCTCTGTGTGTGTGTGTGTGTGTGTGTGTGTGTGTGTGTGTGTGTATGTGTGTGGACCCTGATACTTGAACACATTGATTTGAGAGGCAGTAGCTCAAGCTCTGGAAACATCAAGTACACTGATCTGGACAATACACTTCACCCCCCCCC
>OMKN01043540.1:0-12046 GCA_900302345.1 Melanonus zugmayeri | reverse complement strand
ATGTGATTATGTTGAAGAGAGAACACTTTCATCCCAATGTGGTTTCAATGATGTACATTCAACATTTAGAAAATCCCATTTTGCATACATTTCAAGACCCTAAAACATTCAGTGATGCATCATATATATATATATATATACACATATATACATACATATATATATATATATACATACATACACACACACACCTACACATTTCATGAATATGAATGCATGAATTCCTACAAACAAAACAGGCTTAAGACATTTCAAAGTCAATTTTGACAAAACCGTTAAGTTACAGTAACAGTAATAACAGTATGACAGGAGGTTGAGGTTTATACAAGTTGGTGATGAAACCCAACACAAAAAAAAAATCCAGACAAACAAATTGCCTGCAAATGTTTTCTTTTAATTGAAATTTAAAAAAAATTGCAGATGCATCCAAAAGTAGCATCCAGAAACATATACATATTATATACAGTATATATACATATATATACACCCCGAGTTGAACTGAAGTTGTTCAAGATATACCTCACTTGAAGCTTCACCTTGCCTCCCTCATAACAATTTGGCTACATTCTGTGCCATTATATTATATACAATATAAATAAAGGGTTTTAATTTACAAGTCAAGCATTGCACAGTGAGAGCATACCTCAGCTTTAACTTTACATATTTCAATACATAGTAAGCCAGACAATAGCCAGTCCAATTACAAAAAAAAGTGTGGTTTATAAAAATGACAAAAAAACAATGTACACAACAGCATTTTAATGCTTTAAGATATTAAAGTCAGTGAGTATTAAAACACACCTTTGACAGTTACGACAAAAGTTGGAAACAAAGTTGTATGTATAAACGTATAAAAGTCTGGCACCATTCCAAATACTTTCGTGGAAAACATAAAAAAAAATATTTAAAAAAAAGCAGCTCTTTGACGTAAGGCTCAAATGCTCAGGACTCAGGACTCGAAGGCCTACGTTTTCTGGAATCTGAAAACACAAGGGGGAAAATTAGGTCCAAGTCGACTCCGATTCACCAGTTCAAGCGAGTATTCCACCATTCATGGCAAAAAAAATAAAACACCATTACAGTAACCAGGTTACGGAAAGCAAGTGACAGGCGCAATAAATCCAACCATAACAGAAGAGAACCGATGTGAATTTTAACAATAATGGATATTAAACATTCACTTCACGTAATAAAGCGATCTAAAGCTGGACCAAGTCACTGCGGGTCTAGCGGTGTTAACTGCTGGAACCTGACCGGGCGGGGCGGGGTCACCTCTCTTTTTGCCCTGCTTTAACGCCATCGCTTCTGCTTTTCAGTTAACATTGCTAGACCCACCCCAGATTGTCCCATATAGTGCCCTGCTTAAGATCGCAATGGGTCAATCAAGTCAAATTCTTGACTTGTTGATTCACATCCTTGTGTTGCATACAATCAGGTCAATCAATTGCATACAATTATGAAATGACGATGCGATTAGTTACCATTCGTTTCCTTCCGTTTCTCTGCCGACTTGTAGCCATCACCTACAGAATGCCCTGTAATCATGGCCAAGAAGATGAATTGACGTTACAAATATTAAATACAAAAAACAACTAAATGACTAAATGAATAGCTGAATCTTCATACTTCGCTTATGGAGGCCGTCCCGGTGTCTGGCCTGTCGAGTCAACTCCATGGCCTGAGTCATGCTCTTCTTCATCAGGGGAGGAGCAGTGTAATAATTGTGCTTCCCCTTGGGTTCCAGTCCAGCACCTTTGCCTGCATCCTGGGGCTGTGACACAGGTGTATTCTGGGAAGAAGTATGCCGCTGTGCCCCCTCTGGCCCAGAGCTGTGCCGCCGTGCTATTTGGTTGGTTGGGTGATAGGTTTTCAGCCAGTTCCTCGTTACATTTTCTCGTCCCATCGAGTGCTTAGTGCTCCCAGAAGCATCTGAGGGTGTGCCTTCATTAGAAGTGACAGAATGTTTTCCAGATTTAGATTTTATCTTACGTACTTTTTTGGATGTGGAAGCAGGTGGTGAGGTGGGAGAACGAGAGGCTGGTTCTTTGTCATAGTGAGAGATTCGTTTTCTGGGGGGGGGTGGGAGGCACCTGGAATGCGCACTAGAGGGACTGGTTTCCATCAGGGACGAAGTGGCATGGTCACTAGAGGACTTAAGCACTGCCGTGGACTCCGTTTTTTTTGGAGTGATCAGGTATACCTTTGAAACTGAAGCAGGTTTATTTATTTTCCGTTCCCCATTTGAGCCATCAGGCATTTTACATTTATTAGATCGTAGTTTATCGTCTCTCATCTCATTTCTGGGGAGTCTGTTACCCAAGTTACCCTGGCTAGGTTTCTTGGTTTCCTTTGAGAGTCTAGGGTGATCGTTTTTGTTCTTATGGACGGTCAATATTCGCCCCACAATTGACGATTCCAATGGCTCACTTTGTTCCGAAGGCATCCGGACAATGTGATTGGATTCTGGGAGTCCACGAGTATTTGACACACACTCCACTGCTTGATCAGCCAAACGTCTCTTTGGTAGAACTGGCAAATCGTCTCCACTGTCCTCTGATTCAGTTGGGCTCAAACACTTTGCGCTTCTCTTATTGGACTTGGCTCCATCAGCCGTTAGACTCTTTAGTGCTTTTAGAATGGTTCCGTTGGTTTTAGCTTTACATTTTGTGGGGGCTTTGTGGGGAGATTTTTCTTCAACAGATTCGTCTTCATCCAATACTATCGGGCTGCTTTTAGTGTCATGTGTCATGGTTAAATCATTCGTTAGGCTCTCTTGTACATCATCTGCACAACTGTCCTCCGTGCTGTCAGACAATGAGTTTGTCCCAGGAGATTTGGCAGAATGTAAATTATTTCTTTTTTTCTTCCTCTTCAATGATTTACGGCAATTCCCGTATTCCAACCACTGACGGGATGCTGGTAAACAGTTGTGACTTGACTGAAATAATGAGTAATCGCAGCTGTCTTCAGTATCACACGAACTGGACCTTTTTCTGCTCCGGAAACCAATGTCTCCATTACTAGGTTCTGTGGGGATTAGGTTACCCTCCGGTGGTTTTGGCACAAAGAGATCATCCTCAGATACAACTATAATTGCAGAATTGGGCACGGAAGCTTGTATAAAGCCATCTCTACTGGATTTAGCTTTCAAAAAGCTGGTAAGTGTGTCATACACTGGCAACTCACCCGAGGTAGAAGCTGGCGACGGCTTTTTGGCTGTTGATGGCTGTGGAGGTATATTTTCACTAATAGATTTTGTTTTTGCTGGGGGGGTACAGCTTCCATCCACTTCATCAAATCTAAGATAGGATATTGTTACAGGAATGAGCAGCCAGTCCTCTTGAGCATCTTCCACTTCACTGTCACGTTGGGACACTTCAGTGGCAATGCCCAATACTTCAATATCGGGAGAGTTGCAAGATCGCATTTTTAATGGCACTTTGGGCGTGGCTTTCTTATGTTTTCGTGGGAAATTAGACCTGGCCCTAACTTTGAGGCTTGCATGTATAACATCATTCCCGTTCCCTTGCATTTCTGTATCTGTATGTCCTTCTGCCTTCTGTAGAATCCTCATCAGTGTCACTAATGCAAATGACTCCCTGTGGAGAACAAGCTGCATCAGGTGATGAAATGTCACCGTTAGGGCCCAATTCTTTTTCTGTGCTCCAAAGTATTTTGTCATCCTCTATGGTTCTGTCAGAAGACTGCTTTGTTGAAATAATTGTTTTTCCAGCAAGGGCAGGGTCATTTGTGGGACTTTGAGATTCAGTAGATTGTTTGTTGAACGGTGGTGTAACCAACGGCTCATCCATGATTAAAGTCTCAGTTGAACTTTCAGCAGCTGAGATATCTTCATAGACTGGGCCACTGACATTTCCACTTGTGGTTTCAGAGGAAAGTGTATTTGAGGAAAGTTTCTTTTTACCATCATCATCTGAAATGTCTTCATATTTCTGGCTTTCAAACCAGGGTGCTTCTTGAACCGAGATGACCGCCATTTTAATTGAATAGGCAGTGTCCATTTTAGTGTGTTCCTCTGTCGTTTGTGCGTTCATCTGATTGGCTTGCGAATGCTTCCCCACATCGGCCACACGCTGAGACACCATTTCCAGCGCCTCTGGGTGACACACGCATGACACCCGATGCCGAGGGCCAGGCTCTTTGTCAAGGTCATCAAGGCTCTTGTTGACGTTTAACCAAGGAGACGTGTACTCCTGTGTCACGCTACTCCCAGCCTTTAAAGCAGGATCCCGCTCTATCAACCGCTTCAGTGTTATATCAGAGACTGCAGAGAGAATCACGGGATTCTCGTCTTCGTTCTTTGCACAAACGGCGGCAGCATGCATCATAATACGCGGGTATTCTGTGGATGTAAAGACATGAACATTCTCTTTATTTCCATTCCAATAACACCGCACAATGACGTCAAAAATGCTGTCCTCAGTGTCAGCGGGGCTATTTATTTTATAAGAGATAGAGTTTAGACTAGCAACTAGCTCTTTCAATGCAACTAATGAGTAATGAATTATTGGCACAGTAGATAATTTAAGATTTGTTTTATAATAGTCTGCATCGCCAATGTCCCCCATTTCATCAGCATTGTTCGAAACGTGTTTGCCACTAGTTTCACACAATACATTTGCATCCAATAATTTTGTTAAATCAAAATCTGGGGGCTCCTCTGTACATTCATTTATATATATAGTCTTGGAGTTATTTAAAGCAGTGTCTGGTGTACCTGTGGAGCCGTTCTCTGGTGTAGATTTAGCATGGCCATCTTGCTTTCCAACATTATGCATCAACTCTGCGCGCTCCTCTGGTATTCCTTTCCCAAATGCCGTTGACAACTGCTTATTCCCCGTGCAGTCGAGAGATGAACTACCAGCATTTCCAGCAGAAGAAAGTCCAACTGCCTCCAATGAGGTGGTAGAGGTGACCTGCAGAGGTGCTGCATAGTCCATTTTCAAAGGTAATAAACCAGGGTTCCGCTTGCGTGGCAGGCCTACGTTTAAGTTACTGGAATGTTTTGCATCCTTGCACCCTTTACTCAGGTTCCGTTCGGCCTCCATGCGGTCAAGTTTTCCCGCGATGAAAACATGTATGCAGGCATCAGAAAAAGGTTTGTTGCAATGCTCCTTTCCCAATGTATTAGGACCCTGACTATGTGCAAAATGAACTCCCTGTGGTGCGGATGATGTGCGTACTGTTGGAACAATGGAGCTGTGCTCGGTCACAACATTAGCCCTCTGTTGCTTTTGGACCACTCCATGCGACACAGAGGGTTGAGGAGACCAAGTTGGGACACATACCCCATAACAAGCAAGGTCCTTTGGTTGGGCCGCGCTGGCAGAAGAGGGGGTTGGACCAAATGTACGGGGGTCCCGAACGGCACAGGTGACGTCTATCTTAGTGTAGCCGTTGGTACCTGGGTGGCGTTGCTGGGCTGTGGTGATCGGCTTGATGTTCTTCGAACTTGTGGTGAAGGGCTGGGACAGCACCATGGGGGTCCCGCGCTGCTCCCACGCTGGGGACAGGCCACCCCTCCAAATTGGCATGGGTCCGGCGTCCATTGGGTTGAAATGAAGCGCTACCTAAAAAGTGGCAACGATCCCCTCTAGTCTGGAGAACAGGAAAAAAAGAACAAAAATTGGTTTCCTGTCGGTTTTCTTTTCTTTCAGTGATATACTTTTGCAGTTTCTCTTCAGGAACATCAAAATCCTAGAGATGTGGCGTGTTGTTTCTATAAACGAAGATGCATTACCCTGGGAGACCACAAGGGGGGGCTCAAGGTAGAACATATTGTCCAAATGAAGAAGCACAGACTGCTTACACAGCAAGCGAGTGTCTGCCTAGTTTCTGAAATGGCAAGACCACTTTTCAACTTCTCCATTTCACCAGTGTAGTTTTCTTGCTGTTCAGGTCAGACTACCACCACCACAAAGACTACTACTACTTTTACCCAGTGTGAAGACCAACAACCAACATGGACACACTGACGAAAAACACCCATTGTTAAAGAAACAATTCACAAAAAGCAATACAATTCCATTGACATTTGGCAGGGAAAAACACAGCATAGTAGCCTGTTTAATAATACATTTTATCAGTTGTCCTTAACTTTAACATCATGTCACTGTTGCATGCATTGACATACATTTAGCCTTTTTGTCAACAGCACACGGTTTTCCCTTTTTGTCACACAAAAAACAATCTGAAAGCAATAAATAAGTCATTGTCAATTCTCCCCCTCCTAATACGCATTTCACTCAACAACAGCTGACAAGGCCATTTCTAAACTAATTACACCGAAATAATAGCTCTTGAAATGTGCCTACAGCACCTTTAATTGGGTGACCGAACTCACGTTTCCGTCTTCTAATAAAACTATGCGCGCATGCGCTCTGCCGTGTTGGGATGCAGGGTAGGCCTGTACGAAGCCTACTATGGAGGCTTAAATGTGACAATATTACATGAATTAAAAGGGGAAATATACATACTTTACATAGAAGGGGAAATGTATGAATAATTAAAAACGCATGGTAACGAAAAATGTATTTCTAACCATTTAGGTCACTTCCCTGGTCAAATCTAACAATATATGCCAAACAAACTATTAAACAATACAAAACTAAACCTTTTCCTCGTATTCTTATATGAAGATCCAATCCGATTTTCTTCTAGTAAAACAAAATATGACGTATGCCTACTGTGCACAGTAGCTTACTAGTCTTGTGCTGGCGATCCAGACCATTTCAACCAATCAGCGCGTACGGACAAGGCAGCGTTCCACTCCATGCTTGCTATGACACGCCCACTTTGAGCGAATCAAATTCCTCCCAACATTGTCCCGCCAGTATCGCGAGGCCATCGTCTCTTCCGCGATCTGTCCCGTTTCAACCGGAAATACGTCACACTAAGGCAGATATATATCCTCTCGAATTGAGCCTTCGGCTAGTATAATTAATGTATTAATTAATTTAATATCGTCACATTTAACCCTCCATAGGCTACCCTCCACCATGCAGCCCTATAGGCGTGCAGGCGGCTTCCTGCATGAAAACACTACGGTCCATAATAAGGAGTTTGTTCATGTACAACTTTAACCATTTCTAAACACTTACTTACATAACATTAATTTAACTTAATCGGCAATTCAATTAATTAAAGTAATTGTAATTATCAAGATAAATATATTGACTAATAAACTGACTGATAAGTATAGAATAATAAAACAATCACCAGCCTAAAGGCTCATTTATGCTCCTTTACGTACTACGTAAATCCGTCCGTTTCGTCCGCTGTAGCCGTCGCCGCCCACACACCACCACGCGTCCTCTACGTGGGCGTGGACGTTAATACAGCAAACAGCCACTAGGGGGCAGCTCAGCTCAACACTGAACTACTGACTACACTGACCCCCACGATGTCCGGCGGTACCGCTCCTTCTCGTCTGTATCCGTAAGCTTCCAGAAAACGTGCACAAATACGGACGAAAGGAACGCGGATCACGGACGGACGGCGCCGTATTTAACGTTGGCAATAAATGAGCCTTTAGAGTTCGTTGTTCCTCCCCGTCTGTAGGTGGGGTAAGTTACCTACAGCCTCAGTCTCTAAAGTGTCTCCTCCTCCTCCTCCGCGTGTTCCTCATCCAGTCCAGCTTCTGAAAACACTCCAAACAATCCAGATCCAGTAGATGTGCAAAAGCTTAAGAAGAAGCGTTTAAAAGCAGGGGGTAGAAGTTTTTTTATCCAACTTTTCTCGCGTCCTGCTGCCCCGACTGAGCTGTGGTAGTTGGGTACTGGCTTTTATAGAGCAGCGCTGCTGGGTGGGCGGGGCCAGCGGAACACCGGATTGGTGGGGCTCTAAAGGGGCGTGCCACACAGTTTCTCCCTAAATGCTACTTATATATATATTGTATACATATATACACACATACACACTGTACATATACATATATATATGTATATATGTATATATACATATATATGTATATATACATATATATAGATAGTAACAAAGTAAAAGCTGCAATCTATGTAATGATTTAAAGGTTTTTATGTTAAAATGTCCACGCTATAACTGCTAGATGCTAAAATAACAGGACCTATATATGGCCTTCTGGCCATGTTGTGTTCATTTGAGGAAATTATAGATGTACTCTGAGAAATGGTTACATAACAGGAACATAACGGGACCATAACAGGAACATAACGGGACCATAACAGGAACATAACAGGACCATAACGGGAACATAACGGGACCATAACGGGACCATAACGGGACCATAACAGAACACGCACAACATACATCCTTCATTGGTGATTTAATTTATTTTTTCAACCAATATGTGTACCAGACTGTTATCACTTAATTGTAAATACCTGCTAAGATCCTATTGTCTTCTATTGTGTTTACTGTACTGTACATCATATGGGGACAATTGTAACAACACATGTAATACCTTCATATAAATACCATGGCCCACAATAAACTCCCAAGAATATATAGTTACAACAATTCAATATCCATTGAACAATGGATTCCAGTTTAATGAAAACAGTATAATTATTCATAATTATACAAATATTAAAACAATTTCTAATGAAATCTATCTCTAGAAAAGAATGCAGAAAAAAACTATAACCAACAGTTATAAAAGAGAAACTGGAAAACTGACAAAATGGGAACACAATCACATGGCAGTTAAAACAAATACAGGAACTGTGTGTGTGTGTGTGTGTGTGTGAGAGAGGGTTTAAGCAGCCTCACCTGACCCCAGTCAGGCTGATTAGACTCTGGGGATGAGGTGAGGCTACACACCTGTGGTGCATCCAGTAATCAAGGCCCACAGGTTAAACCAGCATCACCACACACACACACACACACTCTTATCTCATTCTCACAGACACACACACGCATATATATAGATATATATCTATATATCTATATATCTATATATCTATATATTATATAGGTTGCTTACACCAGCAACCTATGCATTCCTTACCCCACTGGTTACCAATATAGTCGTCTACCCTTTGGAGAGAATCCCATATTTGGATATTCTCCCTCCATCTCTAAGACCAAGCAAGGTATTCTAGGCCTAAGTTAAGTGTTGGTGTTGGCTTTCAGCCACCAATACCCAATCGAACCCTCCTATTGGACGCACACAACCTTCAATAGCAGCAGCAGAAGCAAAGCAATAAACATCTACTGCCCTGTTCTGATGCCCAATGACAGGAAGGTAGTAGAGACCACCATGGACCTCTACGGTCCTCTTGGAGTAAACCTCTTTTGTAGGAAAAACCTCCTTCAAAGGGACTGTTTCTTATTACATCACAGACTTATTTCAGCATCGCAATCTTTTTTTTATTATTTCATCTTTATTTAACGGGTTATTTTTACACAATATCTCTACCGCTGATGTTGGCATTACTTTTATATTAAGGCGCTTTCCATTTCTTAGTTATGTTTGTTAATGTAATATACAACTCTTCTCCCACCTTTACTAACTTCTATATCCCTCTCTCTCCTCTTTCTCTGTCCCCCCCTCTGAGCACCAGTAACCCAACTCCTGTTGTATTTTGGGACAGGGGGTCTGACCCCACACAGAGAGCCCTCTCCTCTTGTTTTATCTTAAACGTGTATCCACCAACACTAAAACATCTTCCATCCATCCATCCATTATCCGCCGCTTATCCGGCGTTCCAGCTCCTCCTGGGGGATCCCGAGGCGGTCCCAGGCCAGGAGATACTTGAACTCCTTCGCTCGGGGCAGAGACTCACTCCCAAACCGGAGGGAGCAACCCATCGTTTTCCGGCCTCGGACTCGGAGGCACCGACCCTCATCACGCACTCGGCTGCAAACCGCCCCGGCGCCGCCGAAGGTCGCGGTCCGATGAAGCCGGCAGAACCACGTCATCCGCAAAAAGCAGAGATGCAATTCTGAGGTCACCGAACCCGGCTGCGCCTTGAGATCCTTTCCATGAATCCATGAAAAACGGGACCGGTGACGAGGGCCGGCCTCGGCGGAGTCCAACACCCACCGGGAACGTGTTTGGATGGCTCCAACGGCCCCGCATGCTTACACCAGCACCCTATGCATTCCTTACCCCATCGGTTACCAATATAGTCGTCTAACCTTTCAGCCACCGATACCAAATCAAACCCTCCTATTGGACGCACACATCCTCCAATAGCAGCAGAAGCAAAGCAAGCCTCTATCTTTTTCCACAGTTATTTCATACATATAACATATTAAGACAATGATTATACTTTCTCAAAAATATATCAGTAAATATCTCCTATAAGAGCTGCTTACCTCAAGGTGCGTACTTTTGTGTAGAAGACGACCCCCCGTTGGCTGTGGCAAAAAGATTATTTCTGTTTGTGATGCCAATTTATGTGGCGGAAAAAAGGGTTTGATGAAAGAGAATCTGATACGGAAAGTTCTGGTAGAACAGACCTTTATTAGATACCAAAGCCCAGGATCTGCCCAACCCATCTCGGGGCATTTCTTATATACGCTTGGTTGTTGACCCATCTCCTGTTATGGGCGACATTATGACGATATTCTCATACCGCATACTCAGTATTTGATCCAGTTCGTTGAACCGTCCCCAGAGTCCTTCTGGGCTGGGTTCCTACTAACCCGTGGAGCCCGGACACTTGTTTCCATTATCACAGACACACAGAACGTGCCGCTTCGACCGCAGATTGCTCAACAGTGGCAGACGGACCGGGCTGTTCTCAGCTGTTGTTTTTGATGTATTGCATAAACCATTGTACTGCGTCTTGTATATCATTATATATGCGTCTGATATTATTTGTAATAGATGGGAACCTGGAAATATACTATAGTTCTTAATCTTAGTATACATACCATTTCTTTCCGTGGTCCCATATACATCAATGGGAACCCCCTTCCCGGGTGCTTTTGGGGGGAGTCCTGGAGAGTCCTGCCCCCTGAAGGCAGAGGAGTCCGATCGGTCGCGTGCGGTCCGGAGAAGAGTCGAAACAACACGACGATCTCCGGAGGGATGTTCTGTTATTACCGCAAAGACGACTCCTGAACCAAAACCGAAATGAGTTCACAATCATTCTGTTGAGAACATTATTTTAAAAAAACGAGAAAAGGAAGAACATTTATTCCATTTATTATGAACTGGAAAAACACGTCGACCTTGTTAATCGCTTAATACCTCCAACAACCGCAAACACAACGTCTCAATCCCTCTCTTTTTCTCTCACAGAAGAAGAGAGATGGAGGTGGAACCAATATCTATAGATATTGGTTCCAGCTTGGCTCTAACGGCCGGCTGGGTGGGGGAACCGAACACGGCGCTTAGAGACCAAGATGGCCGCTGAATAAACCTCATTCTTGTTGTCGTCGTGGTTCATGTGTTGGGATCACAGGATCCTGGTGACGGGGCAGTGCTGGGGCTCATCCAGGAACAGTGTCTGGAACATGTGGTTGTAGAAGTCGGGGTGATACAGGCAGGCCCGGGCGCAGTCCGGGCTGAAGTTCACCTCCAGGATCTGAGGCTTCATCACACGGTCGCCTGAATCAGGACACACACACACACACACACACTTTCTGTTGAATTTGGGTTAAGTGGAGGTCTGCCTCTTCTGGAAGAGGCCTTGAACTGGTGGTTCTTTGCATGTGTGTGTGTGTGTGTGTGTGTGTGTGTGTGTGTACGTTTGCTTCTGTGCATTTGCTTTGCCACATTATACAGTTGATTATTAACAAACACACACACACACACACACACCATTGAGATGAAGTCAGAATTAGTCTGTGTCTGCTGTTTGTTTAACACATCGTATGCGTGTCGTGTCGCTGACTTCCTGCCGTGAGGACATGTGTGTGTGATGGGGTAGGGGATAAGACACGAGATAAGACACAGTACGGGACTTACGCTCACAAAATGGCGTCCCAAACACACCACACACACACCACTCACCGCTGGGTCCTGTCGCCCACGTCAACATGAGATCCACGGCGTAGATGGCGCGAGAGGACGGGTACGCCCCGAACCCGTACG
>OMKN01043539.1:0-10000 GCA_900302345.1 Melanonus zugmayeri | reverse complement strand
ACATTATGTGGCGACTTTACCTTACTTGCTTTGGCTTTTAGGCAGCTTCTAAGATAAAGTCGCTAAATCATTCGCACATATTTACATTTTTGGTCAATCTTGTAACAGCTATAAACATGTCATTTTCCTCCTCACCTGTTCACTGTTGCTCTTTGCGCCATCCTCTTCCTCCTCTTTATTGTCCATGGACAATGCTGTGATCTGATTGGCTGAGGTGATCGCCAGCACGTCTCGTCTCTTTCTCAAACACTTCTTGTTAGCGGTGAGGTTCCTACGGCGACGGCTGACCAGGAATTCCTTGTACTGCAACAGTTCAGGGAAAGCGTCATTTTCCTCCTTGTCGTCGTCGTCGTGACAACCCTCTTCTTCGGTGGTGGGCGACGATACATCTCCCGGGTCCGAGTTCGCGTGGACAACGTTTGTCGGGTTTAGAGCGCCGCTGATGTCATAGTCGCAGAACACGATAGCGCTCGGCTTGTGCTTGACCACTCTCAGTTGATCCACGGTGAAACCCTCTTCGGATGCGTCTGTCGATCCTGGCCGTAGGGTCGTAACGGGACCCTTAGCCTGGGCCCCTTGGCCTTGGAGCGGGGAAGCGCCGGAGGTCTGGAAACGGCCTCGGACCTCCCGCTGCCCCTGGGCGAAAACTGCTCCATGATCTTCCGCGTGCTCTGGCTCCGGTCCTGAGGAACAACAAGAGACGCGCTCCAGGGTCAACATGTCTCTGTACAACCCTGGTGATGGAGCGCGTTTTAAAGTCAGATTTGATCCGCATACCACTGTGCTCTTGGGAGAGAAATTAAAAGAGCAGTCTTCTGCCTCCGACTCAACGCAGCCTTTCCTGGACCACAACAGAGCCTGGCAAGTCCCCAGATGGTCGCCACAATGAAGCCATTGAGCCGCGGGTTCAGCCATAGGTCTCGCAGGGTGGTCGCAGGCTTGGACCCCTGCTTGGGGTCCGGAGGGCTGGATCTCTGGGGGCTGGACCCCTCGGGGGGCTCCAGGGGGTCCCTGGACTGGTAAAATCCCTACCGGACCCTCATCCATCACTGATGTGGTTGTTGATGTGATGGGTTTTTTTTGGGGGGATTTGGGTGGCAAAAAGAGAAACAATTAGGCAAATATTTGTGGGGGTTTTAAGTTGTTGCCTTGAAAATGTCAGCCTGTATTTTAAAGTATGGGACTAGTCGTTTGGTCGCCCACAGCTTGCTTCTAGAAATGTTTCAAGGAGGAAGGAGAAGAAAAAATTAAAGAGAAAGAGAAGAATTAATTATACATGTAGATATTCAGATTATTTAGGTTTACACACATGCAAAAAAATGCCTATTTTTTCCGTTCAAGTCTGGATGTGTCAGAATGATCATGAGGATACCTCAACAGTCTAACCAGGCATGATGTCTTTCATCATCTTATATTTCATCATCAATTGGTGTTAACAATGGGTCAAAACACTGAAACATTTTTTTATAACAGAAAAATCTGGGAAATGTTTTGTCTGAGACTGAATCACAGCAAATGTTGTATTGTCTAGACATGAACCGGTTAATCCAAGAAACATCACGAAACACCTTCCGTGTCATCATCATTTATCTTGATAAATGGATGTTGCTCCTAGACTAAGGCTAGATATCTTAAGCTAGAGAGTATTTCCTTTTTTGTTCCTTGTCATTTAAATGAACACATACTTTGTTTACAACAATTCATTTTAACATTAACATTACACAAAGATGTACAATCACTTCATTTTGTATTATTTCATCACATCATTCATGAATTTGGAAGATGAAAAGAAAAAACCCAACAACATTGTTGATAATAAACAGTCAACCAGGAACTACTTAGAACATGTTGACCTACTCTGTACTTATATAAAACAATCCATTCAGGGACAATAGATTATATGCATCAAGAAAACATCAATTCACAGCAAGCAAGTCAAACGTACCAGAGGTTCCCGTGGCATAAGCTGTGGAGCCTATAGAGTAGATGACAGTCCCTGACAATCACCCAGCCCTGGCTGCTTCGGCTGCTGCTGCGTCTTGGCTTGTTGTGTGACAAGGACAGCAGAAGAAGAACAAGAGAGGATGCCTTTCAAGTCAGCCAAACTATACACTTGAAGTAGAGAGGAGGAGGGATAGAGACGTGGTCACAGGAATGTTTTTCCCGCCTACATTACCTCAACACGCCGGAGGCAGATCAGCAGACAGGTGCTCTGCACGCGTGTGTGTGTGTGTGTGTGTGTGTTTGAGGCAATGATGATGGGCAAGAAAAGAATACAAAAAACAATTGGCAAACAAAGACAAATGTACACACAAGTTGGCGTGATGTTGATGGAAAGTCTTGGCGTCCGAGTTCCACCAATCCTCCACTCAACGCTCCTCTCTTCCACTTGTTCCTATGAACATGCTGCCGGGTCTGCCTCGCGGCGAGGTGTTTCACTCTACGTGCACATTCCTCAACAGCACATGAGGTAATGCTGTAAGGAACGTATTAACCCCTTTAGATCTCTCTCTCTCTCTCAAAGAAAAAGCACAGAAGCAAGCATACCTCTGCCCTTAACGACTGAGCGTTCGTAGAGACGTTCTGAGACAAGCTTGCCTTTCTGACCAATGGCATTTTTGTTTCTTTCAAGTTGACAAAGCAAAGCACTGTATTTGAGTGTGTTTCAACACCTCTGGTCAGGAGTAAACCTCTATTAGCAGGGTTAACCTTGAGAAAGACTGCGTGTTGTTGCATGTCGTCGACCCCCCACCTCCGCAGAGGTCAAGGCCACATCTTTTGTCAATAACTCACTTGTACATTTCTCCTTACATTTCTCCTATAGTGAAATTACTACACTACATAGATACTTTAAGTGATTCATATATCCGATAAATCAAATATACAGACATTTACATATATCATTACATGATATTTTGTGAAAATATCTTTTTAGTAAATCTGCCACCATCTACAGCAAGTTCAGAATCATCGGTGGTGAATAAGTGTACTAATATGTGTTGAATATGTCCTATCTTGACACTACCTGTCAACTCATAGTTTCCTCTCAAGTCTTTTTGACTCTTGTGCTAGACGGAGCCACCCGATGAGCAAAGCCATGTTAATTCACCCCCAGACCGAGGAGGCTACAGTATGTTTCAACACAAGCCACGCGGCCTGCTGCAACACGCTCCTCTCTCTGGCATTCCTCAACTATAGGCAGCAGCCACGTTAAAGGCTAAAAGCAAGTGAGAACTACCCAAGAGAACACAAGAAAGGAGAAATAGGCAGGCAAAAAGGAAGAGCGACATGAAGATCATGTCGCTCTTGACGTTTGGTTTGTGTCAATCATGAACCATGTAAGAACGTGTAGATCATAAATGATGGTCACAGAAATCTTTCAGACTGTTCTTGGTATTGCAGTTCAATGAACTACCCATATACATAGTAGGCCTACATATATAACTATATCATAATAATTGTATAATTGTAATATGCTTCATTTTGGTACTTGGCAAAGTTATTTCATGTTCTTCACTGCTGTACACTGCATCTCACAGGAATAATGAACTGCAGATGTTGTCACTGTAAACATCCTCAGAATACCTGAAGCGTTACGTGGGTTTTTGTATTTATATATAAATATTTGTACCGTCGCTATCTGCAGGTAAATAGCAGGTAAACTGCTTGAGTCTGATTTTATGCCTAACATTACCATGTCATAAATGATCAACATCCACGTCAACCAGCCATTGGCCTGATGGAATCACCATTGACAACGGACAAGAAGCTTCTACCTGCAAGCACTCATTGTCAAGTTGAGCTGGAAGTCATCAATTCAGAGGGGAGGGAGGAGAGGGAGAGGGAGGAGAGTCTACACTTTAAATGTATATTCCTCGGACTAAAACAGTCCAAGTGTCGCACAACGTCGTATAGCCATTGTGTCAGAAAACTACAGAAGTATTCCAAACAGCGCTGCCGTAGTTTTTTTTACTCTCCCAGCGTCCCGTAGCGCTAGTGGGGACAGCAGACCGCGCTACAAACAAGTCTTTTTGACCCTCCAAGCGTCCTGTAGCGCTAGTGGGGACAGCAGACCGCGCTACAAACAAGTCTTTTTGACTCTCCAAGCGTCCCGTAGCTCTAGCTCCCGCGCTGGAAACTATTCGCGGGAGTTGATGACAGAACAACAATATAACTGAACAAAAACCTCACATTTCACACGAGAATGAGTCTTTGGGTAGACAAATACCGCCCGGCGTCCTTGGGAAAACTAGACTACCATAAAGACCAAGCTGTACAGCTCAAAAACCTGGTAGGTCAAATAAACTACGTGATATAGACTAGTTTGCTAGGCTACATAGCGTCAGTGTGTACTTGATACATCAGTTTCATTTAATGCACATAACATGTAATTGTTGTGGCCAACAACGTCCGATCTAGGACATCGCTGGACATGCATTGGTGTATACAGATAGTTTGATGATTGCGACCCCTTGATTCAAGTGGGTGTGTGTTATTATTATTATTCTTACTGTGTTCTCCATGTATCTTATTCTTATTGTTGCTGTGTGTGTGTGTGTGTGTGTGTGTGTGTTTCAGGTGCAATGTGGCGATTTCCCACATCTTCTGGTATATGGACCATCGGGCGCAGGGAAGAAGACGCGCATCATGTGTCTGCTGAGGGAGTTGTACGGAGCCGGAGTGGAGAAGCTGCGCATAGAGCACCAGACAATCGTGGTAAGAGAAGGGACTCATGCACAAAGCTTATGACCATGTTAACTGTGACACGTGGCATGTTGAGATAATCACATTGGATGGAAGTTTGTTGTCTTTTTGACTTATCTGCCTTGCTTGACTTATCTCTCCTCTACAGGCGCCTTCAAAGAAAAAAATTGAAATCAACACAATAGCCAGTAACTACCACTTGGAGGTCAACCCGAGGTATACACGTTATGCTGCGTTGCTTTGAGGTTCCCACTTGCATCAGTGTTGTTCACCTGTTCTGTGTTGCTTCAGTGATGCCGGTAACCAGGACCGCGTGGTCATCCAGGAGCTGATTAAAACCGTGGCCCAGTCCCAGCAGATCCAGTCCAGCACACAGAGAGAGTTCAAAGGTCAGAACCGACCATCTGAAGCCTTTCAGGCCAGGGCCTTTGTGTATTAACTGTGTTTATGTACTGAAATGTGCATACAACACTTCAAACATGAAGTGAGATTTATTAACACACGTAACACTACCTAAAGATGCCTTAAAATGTACACTTCTGACCTTATAACAATATTGTTTTGGGTTAATGATTAAGAGTAATTGAATAATTAAAAGCTCAGTTATATTTCAATTTTGAATAACTGGCGCAAGTAAATAATATTATGGCCCAGCATTTCCTTTTTTTTGTAAACAAAATGTTAACACGGTCTGTGCATAACTGATATCTAGTAGCAACACACGCCTCAAACATCAATAGCAGGTCTGGTATAATAACACCATAAGGTCTTTTTGGCTCCTCCTACCAGTGGTGTTGCTGACCGAGGTGGACCGCCTCACCAAGGACGCCCAGCATGCTTTGCGTCGCACCATGGAGAAGTACATGGCCACCTGCCGACTCATACTGTGCTGTAACTCCACCTCCAAGGTGATCGGACCAATCAGGAGCCGTTGTCTGGCTGTGCGCGTGCCCCTGCCCACCAGCGAGGAGGTACCGTCTCCTGGCAGACATTTTAGGTCTAGGTGCTTCCTTAACATGGACTGTAGCTGGTTTACTCCATGTTCACTTTGTTCACATGAAAGCCTCTTTAATGTTAGAGCTTGGCAATATTATATAGAATATATAGAAATGATTATTCATGTTTTACGTTGCTATATGACTTTACTGTAGAGAAGCCCTTGATAACAAAGGATAAAGGGAACACTATTATGATATAATGATAATGTAAGGACATTTAGTCCTATTTCACAATGGCAATGTTATCTCATATATATAATTTAATTACAATGATTTCACACTTTAACTTCCATCCTTTTCATGGCGGCAGGTGTGCGGCGTCCTTTCCACCGTGTGTAAGAAGGAAGGTCTGATCCTCCCGCCTGAGCTGGCCCGGCAGATCAGCGAGCGCTCCGGACGCAATCTCCGCAAAGCTCTGCTGATGTGTGAGGCCTGCAGGGTGCAACAGTGGGTCATCGCTCTCTTCTTTTGTGTGTTTTTAGTTGTTTGTTGTTGGTTTTTTTAAAGCAGTGCAATCAAAAAACATCAGGGACGGCCGTTGACAAAGGTCATGCAACTGCTGATTTTTAGTCGATTGGTTTGAATTTGAATCGCCCCAAAGAGGGATGAAACAAATGGTTGTCTCTCATCAACAGTAGTGACAGCGTTTCATCCAAAGGAAATCGTGGCCATTACTGCTGAGGTCATACTCATTAAAAGCCACGATACAGAGTGAAACTCCCTATGACCGAAGTATACATGTCATTGTGTTACCGTGTTGATGACTGGAAGGTCTCTGGCCGGTTGGTCTGTTCACTCGTTCTCCAGGTATCCGTTCTCAGCAGATCAGGAGGTGCCGGAGACGGACTGGGAGGTCTATCTGAGGGAAACGGCCAATGCTATCGTCAGCCAGCAGAGTCCTCAGAGGTAGGCAGAGAGAGAGACATTCATGAGTAGAGTCGATGGAAGGCTTTGTTCCCGTTTCTTTATTTTATGAACCAGAATTCAATCATTTAATTATTTTGAATGAATGTTTTTCCATTGACGCAGTCATGACATAGCAAATGCTTTAATATTTTGTTTTTCTCAGGTTAATGGAGGTACGAGCCCGACTCTATGAGCTCCTGACTCACTGTATCCCAGCTGAAATCATTATGAAGGTAATGTACACACGCTCCCCTCTCTGCCGTTATCCCCAATGTCCCAAAGAGCGCGTTCACACGCTCACACATTCAAATCATTGATATCAATATTGGACATATGGCTTAGTTTGATGTAGTCATCTAGTTAAAGCACTAATCATGTTATGGAAAGAAGCAGCTGTTTTACTTCCATTGAGTAATGCCACGTATGCACACTGACTCGGGACCGACTTGTCTGGACAAATACCGCAAGACATCCCGATGGTAAACCGGTGTTCTCTCCAACACAACTCCTGACTTTTTGTGGTTCTTCTCACCAATGACCGTAAACACCCTCCTGGCGTATTGCTGTCGGTCCTGTTGGAATCTTTCCCCTCTCGTTCCCTACTTGGGCACTAACTAACTAACCAACCGACCTCCTCTGTCCCCTCCACGGCTTGTGGCGGTGCAGGGTCTGGTGACGGAGCTGCTGAGCAACTGCGACGGGCAGCTGAAGGCGGAGGTGACGCACATCGCCGCCTACTACGAACACCGGCTGCAGCTGGGGAACAAGGCCATCTACCACCTGGAGGCCTTCACCGCCAAGTTCATGGCCATCTATAAGAAGTTCATGGAGGACGGCCTGGACGGACTCATGTTCTAAAAAAAAAAGGGGGGGGGGAAATCGATCTCACGGTTGTGTGCAGCACTTGGGAGGGTGAATAAGTTCTGCTCTTGGTGTCGTGGAAGATATTTCGCTGAAATAAATGTCACATTATTTGTAAATACATTTGATTTATTATGCGGTCATGACATTTAAAGCCAGGGGTATGAGTTGCTTTGAACTTTATGATTGAAGTTCAATGAGCGGTAGGACCAATGATTGGACCATACATGCGATACACTTTTGCAAAGGTGCATTCAGCAAACAAAGAGGTACTTTCAGAAATGCATTCTATACAACGATGTCAAATAAAGTAGTTTCATCTATATAAGTAGTCTGTTCCATTATAGTAAGGGTTAAATACATATGGCCTACCAAAACATCAAGATAATGACGGTTGTCAGATTCTTAAACGTGCCTAAATATTTGAGACGTATATTTCAAGTGGCTATCAATGGTTTCCCATACAAGTGAACTTTTTGCTACACAATTGGCCAGTAAGTGGAGCCGTGTAGAAAATTAAAAGATCTAATGATTGACTGTTTGCCTCAAGGAGACATTTTCCTTCACCTGTAGTCGTCTCGGTACCATTCCAGTTATACCAGTAGGTTATCTATACGTTGACTCAAGTAATGGCCTTGTGTACTTTGTTTTACATGGTATCCAAGGTAATGAAACCACTAATGAAAAGGCTGCTCTGAATAGCAAGCACACTACTCATTGACATTTTATTATCTCAAATCAGTGAACATTTAATAACATTAACAAAATATTGGGGCGATCAGACACTTATCTTTACACAAAGTCAAACCCAGACCTAAAAACAAAACGCGTGAAAAGCAGACTATAACCACCCTCAGTAACACTCATGGTGTCTCTTGGCGGCATAATAAATAATAAGACCCAGCGTGATGAGGAAGCTGGAGCCCAGCAGTGTGAGGAAGCCGAGCAGAGGCCTCTTGGTGAGCACCTGGCAGCCCGGGCAGGGCCGCGGGTTCCCGGGGCACTGTTGAGGGACGACCCCCTGCACGGGGAAGCCGTTGTGCTCGATGACGTTCCGGTAATTAGAGAGCGACGCCTTGACGATGACCTCATCGTGGACCTGGCCGTAGAGGCCGAAGCCCGGGTCCCGCATGTCGCTCAGTGCGTAAGCGAAGTAGCCCTTCAGGTTCACGCCGTCCAGGGTGGAGGCTGGATACCGGGAGACATCGGGAGAAGCAAACGAAGGAGGAGAAATGAATTAGATTACAAAACCTTACCGTCTAGCTACAGTGACAGAAAATTATTTGATGCACTCACATTAAAGGACATAATATACAACAACCATCTATAAACCATCTTAAGAGTAACTAATCCGCCACTAAAATGAACCCCTAGGAACAGCAGAAAAGTTTCTGATTGGCACAATCTGTGACCTATTAGAACCAAATCAGAGTGTGCTTGCAATCACCACTGTTTCACCAGATATGGCGCTGTGTCTGAGGTTTAGTGTTGAAAAAGGGCTCTAGGGTGCACACTTGATGCACTCAGATATGTGATCCGGCATGTTGCCGGCATGTAATATCTGGTAACATTTAGATTTTCTTCCTTTTGTAAATACTTTAATACATAATGTGTGTATGCATGCATGATCATAACCAACTCTCAATATTCTCTTCTAGGCCAAACATTACACCAATGTAAAACACGAAAGGAACTCAATTTACCATTTTGAGGATAATTAACATTTCAAGTAATTTCATGATTATACTTATATTAAGGAATTCTATTGAATTTGAATATGTTTAATACATACCTTTAGGAAGGGGTCATGAAAACATGGCTCCTTTCTAAATATCACAAACAAACTTTCCGTGTGAACTGTGACCGTGTTTCTGTACAACAACAACAACACTGTACTGTGACAACAGGTCATAGTTTGAGCAGTGGAAGAGAAAGGTTTCAGGTGACCCAGATGAGGTCATTTATTAGAAACTAACCTGTAACATGTTCAATGCAGTGAGCGACAGCCACCTGGAAAAGCCAGGTTTGTAGACTATGAAACTCAAGCCTTGAACAGGTTCATGTTTTTTAATGTTTTTTTTCCAGTCAGCTGACTGCCTATTCTGGGGGTCAGTGAGCTGAAACTCCTGTCTAATGATTAAGCTGTACAGGACACCAAGCAGAGAGCTCTGGGATGGAGTGTTACACTAAAACACACATACATGAAATACAAATGACCATTTTAGATAAGCTGTTTTTCCCCATTCCATCTCAAGAGATCATGTCATAATGTTTTATAGTGCCATGGCGACCACCACTGGTGGACTAGTGGTGGTTGCCATGGTGATGTGTGTCAGCAGTGTGTCACCTTTGAGGGCTTCGTTGATGTAGTTGTACAGGTAGTAGACCCGCAGGCTGTCTATGAAGCGCGCTGGGTCTTCTTGAACCCCGTTGGCCATCACGTAGATGGGCACGTCGCTGTAGTGCTGCTTCACCTTGAGATGAGATGAGATGTGCTTTATTCACCCCAGACGAGAACTCAGAACGTACAT
>OMKN01043538.1:2158-18570 GCA_900302345.1 Melanonus zugmayeri | reverse complement strand
ATTTTAGGACGTATCTGGAGAACATTTTAGGACGTATCTGGAGAACATTTTAGGACGTATCTGGAGAACATTTTAGGACGTATCTGGAGAACATTTTAGGACGTATCTGGAGAACATTTTAGGACGTATCTGGAGAACATTTTAGGACGTATCTGGAGAACATTTTAGGACGTATCTGGAGAACATTTTAGGACGTATCTGGAGAACATTTTAGGACGTATCTGGAGAACATTTTAGGACGTATCTGGAGAACATTTTAGGACGTATCTGGAGAACATTTTAGGACGTATCTGGAGAACATTTTAGGATGTATCTGGAGAACGTCCCAGCATCACTAACTCCTCCCCGTGGCTCCGTTGTTACGCAGGGGAAGAGAGCAGCAGCTAGGAAGTCTTGTCTGAGCAACTTGTAAGCAGTCAATAATCAGTGTTTCCATGCACATCAAAACCCGGTTAGGCAGAGTACATACTCATTGTCGTTGACATGTCCACTAAGGTAACAGGGTGTAGGGAAGCTTGGTCAGTTGAAGACATCACAGGTTAAATCCAAACGATAAGCGATGGCTCAGTTCTTCTGTCGTTGTGTTGATGTACATCTGTGTTGATATTGAAGACACTGATGACTGCATCCAAAACCAGGCAAGTGAGTATGTTAACATGCGCCGCTTGTTCTGAGACTTTGTTTGCTAAAGAAGTTTAATGAGTTCAGGTCCCTCATTAGATCTAACGGGAAAGACGCCTCATTGGTCCTAAAGTAAGCTGAGCTGCACGCCGTCGTATGTAACGTGTAAACACAGAACACGCTCCTGGTTCTGTATATTAGGGCATCATTCCAGGTGGGTGTGACTGCACCAATGCGTTGTTACATGGGTTTATATGGGTTTATATGGGTCTATATGGGTTTAAATGGGTTTATATGGGTTTATATGGGTTTAAATGGGTTTATATGGCAAATAACATCAGGATCAGGTGGCCTAGGTGTTGTAACTGGGTTTCACTCTGGGGAGAAACCAGTTTATGTAACCGGGCTTCGTCTTACATGACGGTTAAGAAACCTGCTTACTGCCATACCTGCGGCTGGGCGTGGCCACTGATTTCAAGATCGATTAGATTCCGATTCACAAGGTTTCGATTCAATTTCCGGTTTGATTCAATGTGGAACCGGTGCATTATCAAAAATATAAACAGAACAATACAGACTGGAGGAGACATTTGAATATACATTCAGTATGTTTTTAGTCTTTGTTTGTTCACTATATTAATGAGAGCTTTCTTATGATAATCACTGTGTGATTATAGAAGGGTTCTTATTGTTTGCATTATATGAAGTTATTCTTCATTTGAGCCCACGGAAATGCGTTCTGTGCCTTTAAGAACCCACAGCACTACGGGTTTAGTCTGGACTAGTTAAGAGTGGAGCCACACGGTTTAGTTTAGTCTGGACTAGTTAAGAGTGGAGCCACACGGTTTAGTTTAGTCTGGACTAGTTAAGAGTGGAGCCACATGGTTTAGTTTAGTCTGGACTAGTTAAGAGTGGAGCCACATGGTTTGGACAACAAATACTGAGTAACACTTCCATGGTCATTATTGTGTTGTGTGTATATAGAGTACATTGTTAAACTGATTTTACTGTGTGTGTTTATGAAACATTGCCTTGCATTGCCAGCAACTTCTATTGTCTAGCGTTGTTCCTGTATCACCTCTATTCTGTGCCCAGAGAAGAAAAAGATCTAGATCGATGTTATGCTTCAACACAGTCACAGCCTCTAAGCACATTGGAAATGAGTGATCAGCTGAGTGAATCCGTTTCCTCTGAGACTTTGCAGCAGTGCTGAGGTGAGGCCTGAATCAGAGCAGAGCCCACTGCTGCAGAATCGCCTTTTTATCAACTCGTCATTTTTCCTTTGCATTTCTACGATGTAATGTGTAGTTTTCGTGCTATTGTATTATTTTCTTACCTACCCAGGGACTACGGGCGGAAATAATAGCAATTTGCTAAAACCTTTTTTAATACATTTTTTTTCATTAAAAAACGAAGCATCGTCTGGGTTTCATAACACTTGTGCTACACAATCACATATGTAGGCTACTTTCTATTATTAAGTCACTTGTGTTACTTTTTCTCTTTATGCTTCCTACTTTTAGTCTAAAGCCATTAATGAGCTGATGCCACCTACAGTATCATCATGAATTTTTAATTCTTCTATAGCAGAACACTATTTTGCTGTCAGGATTTTTCCACAGTATTTCTCCACTGACAATAATGTAACAATGGAGCGGGGTGCAGTAGGGGGCACCTATGATATATGGTTTTAAATAAAACAAATAGCATTTGGGGCACCAAAATAATGAGTAATTCTAAAACATTTATATACAGTATATATATATATTTTTTTTTTGCCTGGTTGATTGCAGTGGTGCTAGTAATCCACTGCTGGACGCATGTAGGGGAAACACTGAATATGCATCGTCCCCTCCTATTCAAACGGATGCATATTCTCCTACTAATGTACTAGCAAAAGTAATAAATGAAGTACATGCAGCCTCTATGGGCTGGTCTGGAGCTGCAGCGTGGGCTGCTTGGTAATGCTTCCACTTGGTAATGCAAGTGGAAGTGTTCATAGCAACCCCTGGGGTGGGTTTCCTCTGGTTATGAAAGGTCACCACACACTAGGTTATGAAAGGTCACCACACACTATGGTGTAATGGTTCCCGTACATGATGACACAAAGTGCACGTTCAGGACGGCTTGAAATACGGTACAACAGAGCAAACAGTACAACAGTACAAAGACGCCTGATTTGAGCACATTTTGGAGTCACAGCCTTATAATGATTATAAACAGTGATGCTTTATATTAGAGGATAATATGACTTTATTATACACACAGCCAGTAACAATGAACACTATCCATAATGTCAGTGATTGCGGTGCTGAGTGATCGCTGGTCAGCAGAGAACATAAAGTTAGAGACCGCAGTGAAGTTGGTAAATATCCAATGTGAAACCAACTTTACTGCAGTCAGGTAGAGAATGGAGGCAGAGAGAGGGAGCAGGTCTGGGAACATTAGGATTCCTCATGGACAAATGCACCAACATTTACAACCAACTCTACATTTATGGACAGGACAGTGAAGAGACAGGAAATTGTGTTGAAGAAGAGTGGGAATGACACATAGCACAGAACCACAAGCGGGAATCGAACCTGCGGTCGCTACAAGGCATATTGCCTAAATGGTTTGCGCACAAGGGATACATGGTTGAGATTATTGTACTTTATAGGCCTATTGGTTTATTTTGTGTAAAGTTTATTTTTCATTTTAGATAAAAAAAAAAAAGAAAGATATACAATAGTATAAACGTTCATGTTAGGGCAGACGTTCATGTTGGGACACGGACAAGGAACGGAGCATTTGATGTCATAGTGAGCCTACCCTGGGTTTATAAAGGTACAAAAAAATATATATATATATAATACCGAACCAAAAAATGAGGCCAAAAACCCCCCATGCCATCAGGGTCTTTGATTTGAACCAATAGGATGCTCATATCAGCACTCATAATCTCTATCACAGCAATGCACAATGCCACGCAATTTCAGGATGCACAAATGGCCAAACCCTATTATACTGCTCTCCTCCGCTGGCCAGCTGTGGGCTGGTTTGAAAGCAGCTGAGAGACACCAGATAAACCAGGTATCACTGAAGGAGCTGAAAGCGAATGCGTGTTCTTTTTCTTTCTAATTCTGAATGAAATAGAAACAAGACAAAACTAAGCAATACAATAATACAATGAACAATGACTATGTTGGTACGGGTTGCTTAGTCTCAATGCTTGTTGAGCATTCCTCATGATTTTTTCTTTACACATTTATTAAACCATTTTTTTTATGGAGAAGAAGATCCTAAAATGCAATTTCAGAGATCTTAAGATCCTCCATTAGTATGCATATTTCACAACACTCATTTGCATTTAATTTACAACTTCTTTCATCCAGGCAGTGCATTTAGTGAAGGGCAGCTTCTTTGGCGATGCAGTAGGCGATGTTAAACTTCATCTTGAGCTGCCTTTCTTCATCAGCCTCCATGGTTCATCTCTGTCACCGTGGTGACGGTGACGGTCGAGACGTCTGATGAAGTTGTCCCGACACTCGATGTGCCGGGCGGACTTATTGTGTTTGCTGACAGCGTCTCTCTCCAAGGTGGGGTTGCCTGTCACCAATGCACTCTTCCTGGCGGCCTTCCCTTCTGCTTTGCAATATTTGCAACACTACGGTCATCCTTCCACGCCAAATCAAATCCTTCTCCTGGACTAATATGGTTTCGCTTGAATCGCTTACTATGTTCAATGTTGCTTCGCTACATGCAGAGGGTTACCGCTCTCCACACAGCCTGGGACTTGTAGTTTTATAAATTACATTTCTTTTTTAAATTGTAATAATTTTAATTAAATATATAATATAGGATTAACAAGCAAACGTCTATCAGGAAGTCAAACGAACAAAAAGTTTGCGTTAAAACTGGCTAATGAAGTAGTGATCAGTCAGTTAGCAAACGAACTAGCGCTCCCTTGTATGGTTTCCTGGGGCACATAGCGGCGGTAATAGGAAAAATGTTCTTCTGCGCCCCACGTATAACAACATCCTCCTCTAATGGTCTGATAATGGAGACTTCCTTCACAGGGCAGAGCATCAGTTGATTGGTTTTGTCTTGTCTGGGACGTACTTTACTTTCCAAATGGTTCAATATTGGATATGCGGGAGGCATCGTATGGCATCCAGGCGTACAGTAGATGATTGCTTAATGTAGTCATGCAGTGTCTATATCCACATTCCAGTATATTCCAGTATATTACAAGCTGTGCTCGTGGGAAGCGAGCTGTATGTATTGCAAGGTTAATTGGGTGGGAGGGCTTAGCCGTCAGCCCCCTGGCGTGACTGGAATCTCTGTCTGCAGTCAGGAGTCACGGTGGGCAGGCGGAGCGAGGAGGAGCAGACGTACGATGGGGGGGGCAGATGGTGGTGATGTTGACGGGCTGCGTGTGCAGAAGCACCCCCAACAAAGCAAGACGGCATCTGAAAAGGCTTTCAGATACGTTGCTTTGAGCAAAAGCCTACATACTCACTGTTCATTTAATGATGCCCCCGCCTTCTAGTCACAGCAGAACGTATTGTAGACAAAAGGACTCAAAGAATAATGCAAGAAAGATTTCAAAGCAAAACAAGAAGATGTCAGTAAAGGAACGGTGGAAATGTGAGATTGTTCACCGATTGTGGCTGCAGATGCATTTGTGTGCAGTGAATAATAATGTATGTGGTGTTGAAAACAAAGACCATGTAATGCTTTGGTTATTTAGTATAACTATAATTATAAGTTATGTTATTTAAGACACAAAATGCATGCCATCAATTTACGGGGGATTGTAAATTAAAAAGCTATTATATTATATTATATTGATGTGTAAAATTGCCTACAGTGAATGTACCAATAAATAGTTTGACCTGCCTCAACTGGAGTGTCCTATAGATTATATGGCTTATATTATTTAGTTGAACAGTCTATTTTATTTGCACATTTCACTCAGCAATAGTCATCTACGCCAAAGAAATGCACGCATGGTTATGTCTGTGCATTGATTACAAGGCGGTGGTCTGTTAACCCCAGTGGAACGCCTTGTAATTATTACCAGAGATGAGAGCTTCCTGGCCCTCAGGGAAACAACATCATTTATGGTGGAGTCCTTTTAGAAATCTAATTAATAATCATTACCATAGCATTCTGAACAATCCTGTTAGCGTATCCTGACACAGGATGTGAGCCAAGTTTACCGGTGGATCCGAGGAAGAGGTGCGTGTTTACATGATGTTATGGTTTTTCTTCTGCCAAACCAGAGTCCATTTTGTATGCATTGATCGCCAAACGTTGGTCTGGTCGTATGGAAAGATATTGACTTCATTATCATCATCTTCATCATGACTCCCAGTTTATAATCTAAATGAATCATGATGGTATTTTAATTCATACATGTTGGGTTTTATTCATAGCCTATTATCTCAGTGGCTCTGTGTCCTAGCGACTACATTTGACCACTTCTTCTCACAGGATGAGGGCTGGGTTGTTGAGGAAGAGAGCTCTGTGAGTAGTTGTCCTATGTACCACATAAATATAGCCAGGTTTGTCTTGGTTTTGACTCCAGAAATTAAAAACAATGACAAAAAACCCAAAACTGAACCTTGTTTAACGTTTCACAGAAGATCTTCAAAGATCACGGAGCTCTTTGTAGGCCCTTTTGTTGCCAGTCAAGCAAAACATCATGACAGGCTGGAAACAACTCTGACATGCTAGACTTTCTGCAGCGGCTATCGCATGGCGGCCCAGATACAACCGTCTGCTGTCTCTCAGCTGTCACTGAACCAGGGAAAATGACCTATGGTCGTCCACAAATGTTCACTGGGATTTCCGATAACTCTGAGCTAGATGGATGAACATGGAGCTAGTTTTGTGGAGCTTGAAAGTAACATTGGGGAAACCTTTGATGCCTATTGCCCCAGAGGAGCTGATAATCAGTCAGTGATGAAGGCAATTAGGCCTAGTGCTCTGCATCCCCCATTACATCACTGTCCAGGTTAATAGTTTGTCGTTTGTCAGGTTAAACCTTCTGTGTTCTCTATTTCTTACAGACACGCCTACAAATTGTATGAAAGTGTATTCATTACTCCAGGATAACAATGTAAAGGCATTATTGAAATCAAGTTCATAATTTCCTCCTTTTCACTCATGCATGAGCATAATGCTGAAGTGACACGGTCCAAGATCTGTGTTTATTTGGGCCCACTGCTGTGAATAAAAAGCATCCATTTTTGCTTGTGGACGTTTCTTGAGGGTCTCATGAGTGGGGTACAGCTCCTTTGTAATTGTGGAACAGGCAACAGCTGCAGAGCCCCATGACAGAGTCGTACATCTGGATTTTATAGGAGTGATTTACAGTTACCAGAGACTGTGGGAACAGAGAGGGATAAGGCTTTAAAACTTGGTGGAATTTATCAAAAGTCCTGCTATTCTGTTGAAACAGAGCCCCGTCATTATCAATATTAATATATAATATTATATCATATTATTCATATATATTCCTAGCACTACGAGAGTGAGGGCCATCTATTTTCTTTTAATCCTTCTCTTGTTTTTAAGTATATTTTGTGAGTGACTTAGTTTTTTCTACAATTGTAGAAAGCAATTGTTTCCATGAACACACAAGATATTAATTCTCTTGATTAAACTGTCTGGCGAGTGGTACGTGGTGTCTGTGTTTTAAGTCTGAGATATGGGCTGAGCCATCCATAATTTCAGAAGTCCTCTGCCACTTAGCTTAGTGATCACGTTGCAATTCAATAATTCAATAATATAAAGTTATATAGCCACTTTAATTTGTGCGTGCATGGACTTTGAGGTGCATATGCTTTTGTGATATTTTTGAGGTTCACTCATTCACTGTGTTTCAGAAAGTGAGTCTTTGAATAACGTTAAATACAAATGCAATAAAATACAAATGCACATATAATTGTAATTAAAATACCAGTGTTGGTCATGTGAATAATGTACATTGTGCCCAGCTCTTCATTCATGTGCAATTTAATCATCTCTTTGCTCCTAAAAGGGGGGGGGGGGGTGCTGCAACGCACTAAGATCTTGCCTGTAAACAAATCCTTCATAGTCTCCTTCAATATGAATCCATTGATCCACAATAACCCACCCTATTATTCCCACTCAACTTTTGCAACTCTTTTGCAACTCAATGAATGGACCGTATGGATGTGTTGTCTTAAGCTGGAAAACGCAGACCAAGTCACACATGGTCAACCTCTGCAGTAGCCTCTGTTTTTCTTAGGGTGCTTTCACACCTGAGCTGTTTGGTCCGTTTTAATCGAACCCTGGAGCGTTTCCCCTGATAGTCCGTTTGTTTGGGGTGGTGTGAACGTCTGTCCAATAGACGAGCGAGGCGTTTGGTTCGCCTCACAAAGTCCAGTGCGAACGCTAATGAAAAATGTGACAAAGTATGAACTTGAATGGGACAGTCTACCGAGCTATCGGTGTGAACGCACCCTGAACGCCTAAGCATCCGTGACGCCTTTGCTCTTCTTCTTATCTTCATCCTGTCTTCCAAAAGCCACTCCTGTGATTTGAGGGTTGAGCTGCTCTAGTGTTGGGTAGACTACTCCATCATGAGGAACATTGAAAACAAAGTGATTTGGCTAGGATCAGATTTTCAATCTGTGTTCAGACAGTTGTTGTTTTTTCACTCATGGGGAAGCGACACCCAAGACTCAAAAGCCATTATCAAATTCTATAATCCAGCGAGAGCAATATCCAGTATCAGTCTGGACACTGGAGATGCAATGTGATGCCAAGTGTAAATGGGAAAACATTGAATGCGTTGTAGTGAATGCATGTTAATGTCAGTCTGAAGGCGCTCACAGGCTCCTCTTTCTGGGAAGCATTTGAGTAACTTTAGTTGTGTGATGAATGATGGAGGAGACTGGATGTGGGATCAGATCCTAAATGTGTTTGTGACTGCTACGTCTAATGAGATCGGCTTAGCGGCCAGTGGGCCAACATTGCGTCCAATTAGGTGTAAGTGAGGCATGAGAGGGTGGTGTTTTGAAAGTGAATGTTTCCTTGGGCCGGGGGTCCGGTCCTAATAGGCCTACCTGCCCACTTGCGGTAAATCATAACAGCGCCAGAAAACCGATAACATGTCAGGAAATGAATTGAGCTTTGAGTACAAGCAATTACTTGGCTCCAGGAAGGGAAAACACAAGCACTAGCTGTAGAGATGGTGTTGGTGTAGACATTGTTTCTATATAAGGAGAGGCCATATATACACATGGGACACTTGAGAGTTATCTTCATACAGCACCAACATACCCAAGACATGTTGCTGCCCTCTGTCATTATTAATCAAGACTATCTTCTGATGAAGACTATCTTCATCAGATCATCTCGTTTTCTGAGTAATTACAAGCTAGAGGCTAGTAAGCAAGCATAGCCAGATTAACACGTTCATTTAATTGATAATAATTCACAGAGACACGGCAGCATGCACGCCCGATGTGTCCATCCTGTGAGTCCAACATTCGTGGCTCTGCAAGTAGGCCTACGTTTCTGTTGTCCACAGTCTGGGTGTAACCCAGGGGCTTTCTGAACACAAGCTAAACACCCTTGCTCTACTCTGGCATTCAAAGGTCAGAGGGTGACAATACATGAATGTGTGAATGTGTTCATACATGGTGTCCTGTGTGCTCATGAATGTGTGAATGTGTTCATACATGGTGTCCTGTGTGCTCATGAATGTGTGAATGTGTTCATACATGGTGTCCTGTGTGCTCATGAATGTGTGAATGTGTTCATACATGGTGTCCTGTAGGCTCATGGTAGCACGGTGCTGTATGCACTGTATTTAATACACGCCTGCATGGTACCGCTAGATAGCTAATCCTGTGTGTTTCATGTATTCCGTGGAGATGGCTGATGTTTGTACTTCCATGCTCATGTCCATTCGAAGCCTGTGCCATCAGGAGGTAAACCAAATACATTTTGAGCAGGACAGTGTGGGCAAGAGAGAGCTCAAGAATGCATGATCAACACCAAAATGCACTATTTTCAATACGTTTGTAAAAAAAATGTTGGATGTTGGAGAAAGAGAACAGGGATCTGGGGATGACAGGATAAATTATGATAAATGGAACAAACAGAAGAGCATCACTACTGAGTATACTTGACATGTAGAAAGAAAACTAAAGCAACGAGGGAGCAAGAGGTGCTGAAGTAGCCAGGAGGCTGTGTACTACGCCAGTGTAGAAATCAATAGGTCTGCAGCAAGGAGCCAGGAGCCAGTAGGAGTTGGTCTACCACCAGCAGTTAAGATGTAACAGTGCATTGCGTTTGACTGGTGCAAAAGCTGTGCTCAGCATCACTGCAGTAGACACATTCTCCCTATTTTCAAACGTATCTTTATCCGCATTAGGGAGATAGTGTGAAAAACGCCTGCAGTTGTTGCTCTCTGTGTCTCTGGGGTGAAGCTCAGTGCAGATGCAAAATCGTACCTCAACTCCGTCATTTGGTGGAGTTGAGTTGGGGTAAAATGACAAAAGTAGTGGGGAGATCTGGGTGCAACATGGAGGAAAGGTATATATTGCATATACTACCCACAAAAAAAAAGTTCCCCTTTAAGTTCAGAAGGAGCGTTGGGATGGTAGCCCCTGGTCATTCTTCTCATCACTTGTTTGAACCTTTGGTGACATCATCTGAAATGGTTGCCTCTTTGCATCATTGCTCACATCTCCGCCCAAATCCACAGTGTCTCCAGCTGCTGCCTTTTGAGGAGTAAGGGTGAGTTGTGTTCACACTGTCCGCCTTTTATGAACAAACAGCGCTGCCTAGAGCGCATTTTGTGCTGAAAATTAAAAGAAAAGCGCCACCTTCTTGGTCGTGATTGGTCAGTTGATAAACAGTGGCCCATGTCATATGCACATTTCTCAAAAAGCTGAACTATTCTCAACTTTTGAAAGCGCTCCGCTCGGCCAAAACAAATGCACTGACCAGCGCTTTTTGGTCATTTCCCATAGGTTTGAATGTAAAAAGGCGGGGCCTATTTTCTTTAAAAGGCGGACAGTGTGAGCACAGCCTAACTGTCCCAATGCACAGTGTCTCCAGCTGCTGCCTTTTGAAGAGCAGCTGTGTGTTCTGTATACGGACAGCAGCAGTAGTCCTGGGTGTAATTGCTACAGTGACTGTAGAAGGTGGATTCAGGTCCCAGACATCCACCACTAGTTATTTGTCCAAAGTAAATGTTGAAGATGAGTGGAAGTACCATTGTTAAACATCCATTAGGGGCTCTAACATTGTAAGAAAATTTAAATCTTGTCATTTGAGAAACACTGAACTCCATTCTGCCTAGGAAATACCCACAACAACAACATACACTGTAGTCCACAAAGTGATTTCTCTGTTAGGATTTATCCTTGTGTGAATGTGGAACGATATACATGCTCGACCATTTTCAGGAGATAACCCCTTAGGATACTTTTTTTTTTGCAAGCCAAATGAAAAGCAGATGATATTTGGAGAAACTATGAATGTATATTATGCTTCCTTTGTTTGCCATTGGCAGCTCAAATTGGACCCAGGTTCCTGTTTTTAGAAAGAGAACCCACTTCATTGAACTGCTGACTCCCAAACCCTTAATATGCAACACACACTCACAACCAACCTATGTGCATGTGCACACACCATAACAGAAGTGTGTTTGTGTTCACAAACATGTGTTTTTACTATTGAACATAGAAATAAAGACGTCGACTCAGTTTGATGTGGTTTGTCCTGGTTTGTGGCTAATATCGTTCTCTGGGTTGGCTCAGGCATTATGAAATCCCTGTGTCTCTGTTGTGGTCGCTTTTAAGTCAATTTGTGCCATTTCTACTTTGCCTGATGGGGACAGTGACTGTTAAAGTTCAGACATGTCAACCAGAAAATGAAAGAGGTTTTGACCGACTAAATCTGCACAGCTGGTGAGCAATAAGCGATGATAAGCTAATCGCTGTCATCTTAATCCAGCTCAGAATATTCGTGATTCCTGGAAGGCAGTTACAATTCAAATGCTTGTTTGAGGGAGAAGGAAAAAAAAGATTTGAAGTGGAAGGCTTCAGGTTTTGATTCACAGACTAAACAAAAACATTGTGAGTTGTGAACTTCTATCTATCACTGCTCATGTCAGCATCCACCTCCTGAATCCTGCGGTGGACGTCATGAGTTAAATATGTTCACTTGGAAAGCAAAATTAAATCAAATATTCTTAAAGCCCAATTCATAGTCCACTCCCAGGCGTCCATTATGGATCTGTGTCAGAGCTAGTATTGAAAATGATTGCCCATGACTTTTTTTTCCGCCGTGCCCCAGCGATCGAATGTTAAAGTGTAGGGAGAGTATCTGATATTATCCTCTTTCATTAACCTCTATATGCATCTCAATCCTTACTGCAGTCTACATTACATTTTCTCTGTCGGCCTCTATATACTCATTTGACATGATTGGTGTAACCGAACCAACACCTATGCAGACATGCAGACAGATAATGCAAATGTGTGATGCAATATAATGCAAATGTGTGCAATAACAGCCATCCAATGCTGAACACTGAATAAAGTAGCTAAACACGGCGCTATGATGAATCCTTTATTCAGTGATTCCCCTGCAGCATAAATTCCAAGCCACCTAATGTTGAACGTTAACCTACTGCAGAAATACAACATAAACCATGGTTATTTTCATTGCTTATGGTATGTTTGACAGATATATGGCGTGAAAATGATCTTGTTAAAACAAGGAAATAAAGTAGCAGTAAAATGACGCTGTGAGGAGGAGAACACATTCCAGCAGTGGCGACACAGCGCCGCTGTTGACTTCCTAGACAGAGGGGAGACTTTCATATCGGAGGTGGATGACGTTCACAGGACGATACCGATATTTCATAAAACACCAATATATCAGATGAACCCTACTTACAATCTCTCTCTCTGACACACAACACACACACTTGGATTCTTAGAACAAGGTGTGTGTGTCAGTGTGCACATGTGTGTGTGTGTGCTTTTAGATTTTGTATGTGGAAACTATTATTTATATTTCTGTCTATTTGTAGGTGTTTACTGTGCTTGTAGATCCTGTGTGTGTGTGTGTGTCTGCAGTAGTGGAGACAACTGTAACTGTGTGTAACATTAGTGCGGTTGTGTACATGTGTGTGTGTGTGTGGGGGGGGTGTGTTAGGTTCTGCATGCCCCTCCAGTACACATGTCCTTCGTTGGCCTGCTGTCACCCACATGACGTGCGAGCCCGTCTGTAGGCTGCAGGGATATAGGAGACTGTACTCTGTGTGTACAGTTGGCATGGAAAGGCCAGTCCTTACCCATGGCCGCCTGCCAAAGGATCGCAAGCCAAAAGCGTCTTTCACAATGACCTTGGGGTATGAAGATGTAAATGATTAAACAAGTCTCCAAATAAAAAGGACGCTGAGAGAACAAGAACATCCATACTTAAAACTTCTGGAGGTCAGGTTCTGGAGAGGGCAGGGAAGAGCAGAAGAGATAGAGGAGAGATTTTGAAAGACCCAAAAAAACCGTCCCTCCCTCCCATACGATTTTCCGCCATTGAGAAGTGTTGCATTCGCGCACCTGTGATTGACAAGGAAGATGGATTCCCTGAACCAATCAGGGAAGAGATGCCCTGATTGGTCAGAAATGAGCCGGGAGCAGACTAACATCTAAATGGTCTCAGAGGCAGACGCAGTCAATTCTCACAGCGCATTTCACTTAATAATGGCTAACAGATGCTTTTCTAACAAATTACACCTAAATAACAGCTCTTAAATCTTACCTCCAGCACCTTTGAATGTTTTTTAGACAAAAGTTTGCATCTTTTTAGCAAATGTGAAGGGTTGTGATGGCCGCTGGTCGTGACCTGTTTCCTCACCTCTTTACTTGTGTTTCCTTGTGTTTCCTTGCTCATGGAAGTGACAGACTTAAACCACCGCCTTGATGAGAGTTCAAAGCTATTCTAGTCCTCATTTCTCACCGAGGATATATCTGGCGTTTGGCATCCTAACGTTTGTCAATGAAAAACAACTGTGGCCTTTGGAAAACCTTTGTATGTCAAACAGCAGTTGGCTGACAGCTCCACGCATAGGGTTGCTCTGGTGTCTTATTAAATGTGTTGGCCTGCTAAAAACACACCATGTGTACTTATTATTATTACACTGTTCCTCACTCAAACTCCCTGTTGCTGAAACGCTAACAGACTGTACTGTGTGCGGTGCTCTACAGGGATCTGTTAACACGGTCAAGTTTAACGTTGCAGATGTTTGAGACGAAGGCAGATCTGCTCGGCGGTAATGCGCAGCTCGGTGACAAAATGATAAAATCAAATGTGTGATTAATACGGGAATAAAGTCAGTTACAACCAACAATAAACCTGTTTGTGTGCGTGACAAATTCCTGAGTTTGCACATAAATCTGTTTGTCCAGCGGGTCTGTATCTCTGTCCTCCACCGCGCTGTTAAACGGTCATTTGGTCTCATTAAAACATTCACCACCGCCGTGGTTCCTTTGAGCACATTTATGAGGCTTGTTTATGTCGTAGATGTCGAGATGTTTTACATTGTTGAGGTTTCTGCTCACACTCTTCAACCCGAGGCTCCTGACCAGATCCTCCTCCTCCATCCCCCAGATCCTCATCATTGTCAATGTTTTTTTGGCCCGGGTCACTGCCCCTGGTATTCATGGACGTTGAGAGGTGTTAACAGGATGCAACAAGGAGCTCGTCCACTGACTTTATGGGAGATGTACGGAAATCAGGCTCCAGGCGTTTTATTTGCTATTTTTGAATAGAAGCTAAAGAACTGAAAGAATGTGCATTATTGTTTAGGCCTCGGTCAAAACCTGTCCTCAAGACATGCATGTTGTCATCTCCCTCTGAACATGTACAGGCTAACAGTGACATGGATCACTTGCTTCCTACTCCTCCTGCCCCCACTACTCTCTCCTAGCCTATAGATAGACACACATTGCTGTAGAGTTTTATTCTATAAGCAACCGGTCCGTCTTCAAAACAAACTCCTTCTCTTTCAAGGCATGAGCTGATGAGACTTGCGATCTAATATCAAACATCAGCGAACATCACTTCCTTGAGGTGTAACGTGTACATTTCAAATGGAATATGATTGCATTTCCAAACACCTCATACATTTCAAGCTTGGGATAATCGTTAATCGGTTATGGCAGAGCTTCAATGTAGCCTAAAGGTTTCCCAAGACACGCAGCTTCCTATGAGAGTATTTCCAGTAAGTAAATGGGTGTTTGAACGGCTGGTTTTGAATGGCTGCAGTGGGAGCACCACCATGGAAAACAAAATCCTGGGGAGAACCCTAGAACATTTCATGAATATTATTATTACTACAACCGATTTAAAGTCTGTCTCACACTGGACGGCAGGTGTCAAAATGCTATAGAAGTATTCAAATAGTCCTTGGTCTAAGGGATTTAAAAAAAACCTTATCTCAATATAGTGGACAGAACTGGGATATTGGGACAAAATGTAACCTAACCTTGTATTTATTATTATTAATATTATTTACAGACAAATGGCTGTGAACCCTGGTCTGAAGTTTCCTCTAATCCAAAGTAGTCCAGGCGGTGAAATGGATAACTTTTTGACATAACAGACACGGCCTATTATGCACATGCACACGATGTGTGCATTTATTCACCAAATCCTAATATAATACAGGAGACAACAAGCTATGAATGTCATATTTTGTGATCACACTTGAGATACAGACAGAATATTGTCCTGGTGTGTACGTATGTGTTGATACAGGTGTGTGTTCACTTCTTTACCTTTAACTGAGGAAAACCATCTGTGGTTGAAATAAGTCATTTCCACATCAAATAAAAGACATTTGTGGGTTTTAAAAAAAACCCTCATTTCTTAAGTTACTCGCTACTCAAGTCATTTTTTCAGTAAATACTTTTGTAGTCTAAGTCAAGTAGTTATTTTGATGACTACCTTTACTTCTACTTGAGTACTTGTTTTTGCAAAGTAACAATACTTTACTTTACTAAATGTTTGGCTACTCTACCCACCTGTGCCCAGATCAGACCCTAAATCTGTGGTTTCAGGGCCCTGAGAGAGAGCGATTCAAACAATATTACCGGAAATTCCTTCCTTCTGTTATAAAATAAAAATGCGGCAAAATGCATTGTTAAACTGTATTACATACGGGGTATGTTTTTATATGGACTTTATCATTTTTTTACATCATTTTTGATAAAAACTTTTTGGATTGTTTAAACAATCAAGAATATGCTCCTCCAAGCATTGCTGACTTAAAAAATAGAAAGCTTGTGCAGCATGAAGATATTTTTGGCTGCTTGCGACATTCCCAGCTACGCTCTTGCGTGCCTCATAACCACCTGCAGCTGTACTCTGTACTCCTTCTATACATCTATACCCCCCCCCACACACACACACACACATGACAACCGGTTGCCCGGTTTTCCAACTGTCAATTCTAACTGGGTTGTGTGTTGTCGTTAAATACTGGAGGGAGGTAGGAAGGTAGGTAGGTACTGTATTGAACCCCGGAGGGAAATGTAATCAACTAACAATCAACTAAGATATAGGTACCTATATCTTAGTTGATTGCAGAGATCCTCGGTGTGTGTCTTGTCAATAGAACTTGTAACACGGTAAATAATTCTGAATAATTCATGCAGCGGCAAAAAAATCTACGTATGCCTGCAGGAAAACATTGAGCCCTTTCAAAAGTGTAAGATCTAAGATGCCGCCGCCCTTTGTCTGAGTTTGGG